>JABASF010000384.1:0-44152 GCA_019776145.1 Harlomillsia oculata | reverse complement strand
GGTTCAGTGCAGGCGCGATCCGCAGTCGAGTTCGGGATAGTGGCGGAAGATTCCCTCGGTGGTGAAGGGCAGGCGCCGGTCACTCTTCAGATAGGCGCGGATACCGGGCAAATCCGCCACCGCGTCACGCAGGCGGAGCAAGGCGGGATAGCGCGATTCCAGCGCCGCCATCCGCTGCGGGAACATGTAGCGCAACCCCTCGACCAGCTGGAACAGCGAGGTGTCGGCATAGGTCCAGCGATGGTCGACCAGCCATTCGGTCGGGCCATGCCGTGCCGCCGCCTCGAAATGGTCGAGATATTTGGGCAGGCGTTCCCTGCGGAACTGGTCGGCGGCGCGTGCGGCCTCGTCCTTCTGATCGTCGTAATAGGCCATCATGGCGACGGGATGGTGGACGCTGTGAACCTCGGCGATGCAATCGGCGATGGT
The DNA here is from genome assembly GCA_019776145.1 of Harlomillsia oculata. NCBI lineage: Eukaryota > Metazoa > Arthropoda > Collembola > Entomobryomorpha > Oncopoduridae > Harlomillsia > Harlomillsia oculata. The sequence continues at coordinate 43,723 of JABASF010000384.1, read as the reverse complement.
CAATTGCAGCTGGTTGATCCACTGCCGATCGGCAAGGTTCGACGGCGCCAGATCGTGCTGCTGGCCGAGGAATTGCAGGATGTTGGCGACCTGCGCCACGGCGTGATTGTCGAGCGCGAGATAGGGCGGGGCGAACGGGCCGCGGCCGGCCTTCGCCCGCGTTTCCATATCGGCCATCATCGCCTCGACGCCCTCCAGCCGGGCGCAGTCGAGATAGTCGATGCCGGCCGCCTCCAGCGCCAGGCGCACGAACTCGCCGCGCCCCTGGATCGTCGGCCAATACCACAAGCGATAGGGCATCAGGCTCTCCCGTTCACTCGCCCGGCGCGCGTGCCTTGATCGCGAGGGCATGGATGCGCGTCGACAACAGATCGGCGAGCGCTTTGTTCACGCGGCGCTGGCGTGCGACGCGGGTTTCGCCGGCGAACAGCGGGCTTTCGACGGACACGCTGAAATGCGACTCGCCGGTGCCGTCGTCCCCCATATGGCCGGCATGATGATGGCTGTCGTTGACGACCTCAAGATGGGTCGGTTGCAGCGCGTCGCGCAGGCGCTCCGCGATGATGTCGGCGAGGGGACGGGCGGCGGTGGCGGTGTCGGTCATCGCGCCTATATAGCCAGACTTGCGCAGATTAGGGAGCGTTCGTGGCGCGCGGAAGTGACAGGAAAGACCGGCCGCACACGCGGTTTCATGGCCGGGTGGAAGCGAATGGCCGGATGTGTGCCGAGCCGGGCTGCGAGGAGCCGGGCGAATTTCGCGCGCCGCCGCTGGAAGGCGCGAGCGATGGCGGCGGCGGGCCGGGCGCGTTCCGCTGGATGTGCCTGGAGCATGTCCGCGCGTTCAACAGCCGGTACAATTATTTCGACGGGATGACCGCGGACGAGATCCATCGCGCGCAGCGGCCGCTGGCGGGCTGGGAGAGTGAGACGCGGGCGTTCGCGCGCGCCGGCACGGGCGACCAGGGGCCGCGCTGGGCTGATTTCCGCGATCCGCTCGACGCGATCGGTGCCCGCTATCGCCGCGAGGTCGCGCCCGAGCGCCGCGACGGCAAGCCGCTGTCGGGTCAGGACCGGGCGAGCCTGAAGGTGCTGGGGCTGGCCCCGGACGCCGATCGGACCGCGCTGCGCAAGCGCTATTCGGAACTCGTCCGCACCTATCACCCCGATCGCAACGGCGGCGATCGCAGCCACGAAGCGATGCTGCAAAAGGTGATCGCGGCCTATCAGCAGCTGCGGCAGGCGCCCGCCTTCCTGTGATCGCCGACACGGCCCGCGTATAGAACCATTGCGCTGGAAAGCCCGAAGCGGACCAGTTTGGATTTTTGTTTACTTTTGTCCGGTAGGATGGCCGCATGAGGCCTCCGACCATCCCACGCGCCCGTGCCGGGCGCCCGGCGCATCGCGCGCCCGCGGCGCACCGCGGCGCCGCGCGCCTGTTGCGCGATGCGCGGGGTGCGACGATCGTCGAATTTGCGATCGTCGCGGTGCCCTTCGTCGCGCTGATGCTGGCGGTGGCCGTGACGAGCCTGGCCTATTTCGTCCAGGAAACGCTGGAAACCGCGGTCGAGCGCGCCGCGCGCGGGATCGTGACCGGCCGGACGCAGGCCGCCGACGATAAAGGCACCATGTCGGGCATGACGCGGGCGCAACTCGCCGAACGGTTCCGTCAGGCGGGCTGCGCATCGCTGCCGGCTTTCCTGCCGTGTTCGCGCCTATACGTGGAGGTGAAGAGCGCGGTCGACTGGACGTTGCTCGATAATTCGCCGCCGGCGATCACCATGGGGCCCGACGGCCGCATCGCCAACGTCTTCGCCTACGACCTGGGGAACCAGGGGTCGATCGTCGCCGTCCGCTTCATGTACGTGTGGCCGATCCAGACGTCGCCGCTGTTCGATTTCAGCAATATCGGCAAGGGCCGGCGGCTGCTGATGGCGACCTCGGTCGCCAAGTCGGAGACCTATCAATGACCGGGCGCCGCATCCGATGGCCGCGCCCGCTGCGGGCATTGCGGCGCGATCGACGCGGGCTGGCGCTGATCGAATTCGCGATGATCCTGCCGATCCTGTTGATCCTGTACCTGGGCAGCGTCCAGTTGCAGGACGGCATTTCGTGCAATCGCAAGGTGACGATCGCGACGCGCGGCGTCGCCGACCTGATTGCCCAGAATGCCACTGGCTCGACGACGCAGCGCGAGATCGACAACAGCTTGGCCGCCGCGACGCAGGTGATGGCGCCCTATCCCGCCGCCCGCGCGATGATCCGGCTGACGCATGTCACGATCGACAACAATTACCAGGCGCGCGTCGACTGGAGCCGGGCCCTGAACGGCATTCCCGACGTGAAGGGCACCGTGGCGACGATCCCCACCCAGATGCGGGTGCGCGGCGTGTCGTTCCTGATCGCCCGCGTGACCTATGCCTATCAGCCGCCGACCAATTTCGGCTTCATCGGGCCGATCAAGCTGGGCGATTCGCTGATCATGCTGCCGCGCAATTCCTCTGCCGTCACCTGTGTGGATTGTTGATCCCATGACCTTTTCCCTGCTCTCCCGCCTGCGTGACGTCCGCCGCGACCGCCGCGGTAACGTGCTGATGATGTTCGGCTTTGCCGTGATGCCGATGACCTTCGCGGTCGGCATGGGCATCGATTACGCGCGCGCGATGAAGTCGCAGACCAAGCTGAACGGCGTCGCGGATGCGGCGGCGCTGGTGGCGGTCAGCAAGATCGCCATGCCGCTGGACGACAAGACCGCCGCCGATCAGGCGCGGCAGATGTTCCTGATCCAGGCGCAGTCGGTGCTCGGGCCCGGCGCGGTGCAGCTGACCAACGTGACCGCGACCGCAGTGAAGGACAGCACCGGGCGGCGCACCGCGTCGGTCACCTATACTGCGACGTCGGGGAACGTCTTTGCGCGCGTGCTGGGCCTTCGGGTGCTCAACATCAGTGGTGCGTCGTCGACGACCAACGCCATCGCGCCGAACATGAATTTTTACATGCTGCTCGACGTGTCGGGATCGATGGCGCTGCCGACGACGAGCGCAGGCCTGTTGAAGATCGCCCAGAGCAACAGCAAGGGCTGCAAATTCGCCTGCCATTCGGTCAACGACCTGACCGGCACCGACGCCAACGGCAATCAGACGAGCCTGTACAACGTCGCCCGGTCGTACAATCTGACCTTGCGGGTCGATGAAGAGGCGACCGCCGTGCGCAGCCTGATTAGCACGGCGACGACGACCGCCAGTCGCAACGGCGCGGCCTATCAGTTCGCGATGGCGGGGTTCCGGGGGAAGGGCGGCTTTTCGACGCTCCAGAGCCTGACCGGCACCGTCCAGAAGATCATCGATGCGACCGGCCTGATCGGGCCATCGAAATTCTACAGCAATGGCTGCCCGACCTCCGCGTGCAAAAGCACCGAGGTCGGCTTCAACGACCAGGACAGCGGCACCAGCGATGCCATGGACAACATCAACGCGATGATGACCGATCCGGGATCGGGGCTGAACGGCGAGGCGCCCAAGGCGGTGATGTTCATGATCACCGACGGCATGCGCGACGAAGCGCGTTCTGGCGGCAAGCCCGAAATCGCGATTGACACCGCCAAATGCGACGCGATCAAGGCACGCGGCATCCGCATCGCGGTGCTCTACACGGAATATCTGCGCGAATCGCTCGACAACGACAATTGGTCGCAGGTCAACGTCGCACCCAATCTTTACAAGGTCGAACCCGCGCTGCAGGCCTGCGCGTCGACCGGTCTGTACACCAAGGTGACGACCGATGGGGACATTGCGGCCGCTTTGTCGGCCTTGTTCCAGAATGCGGTGGCGACGGCGCGGATCACGCAATGAGGGCGCGCCATCGCGACGTATAACGAGTAAATATATGCGAGTAGCTCGCATTAGCGTTGACGGTGATAATAACTCGCATTAACGGACGCCCCATAAAGGGGACCGTTTTTGATGACCAAACCACCGTTTCTGGCGCTGTCGTGCATCGGCTTCCTCGCGTCCGCGCCAGCCTTTGCCGCTGATCCGGTTGCGGCGACCCCGAAGACCGGCGTCGCCGCCGATCCGCAGGCGCAGGATGCCCGGCGCGAGGGCGAGCGCGACGACATCATCGTCAACGGCAAGGGGCAGGTGGCGCCTGCGGTGGTCGAAAGCCCGAAGGCGACGTCGGCGCTGATCGACACGCCGCAGACGATCACCGTCATTTCCGACCAAGTGCTGCGCAAGCAGAACCTCCAGACGCTGCGCGATGCGTTGCAGACGATCCCCGGCATCACCTTCGGTGCGGGCGAGGGCGGCGGCGGTTATGGCGACAGCATCAACCTGCGCGGCTATTCGGCCAACACCGACATCACGATCGACGGCATCCGCGACAGCGCGCAATACAGCCGCACCGATCCGTTCAATCTGCAGCAGATCGAAGTCTATAATGGTGCGAATTCGGTGTTCAACGGATCGGGCAGCGTCGGCGGCACGATCAACCTCGTCACCAAGGAGCCGCGCGCCGAAGACCTGACGATCGTGCAGGGATCGGTCGGCACCGACAATTACTGGCGGGGCACGGTGGATGCCAATCATCGCGTCGGCGACGATGTCGCGGTGCGCCTCAACGCCGTCTATCATCACAATGACGTGCCCGGCCGCGACGTCGAGAAGTACGAACGCTGGGGCGTCGCGCCTGCGGTGACGATCGGGATCGGCGGGCCGACCAGCCTGACGCTCGCCTATGTCCACCAGCGCGACGACAACACGCCGCTGTACGGCGTGCCCTATTTCAACAACGCGCTGGTCGGCGGCCTGATCACCGGCGCGGATCGCAGCGACTATTACGGCTACAGCAACCTCGATCGCCAGCAGATCACGGTCGATCGCTTCACCGCGACCTTCCGCCATCAGGCGGATGCGCATGTCTCGATCCGCAACCTGACGCGCTGGCAGCGCGTCGGCCAGTATAGCGTGACGAGCGCGCCGCAGGGCACCTTCTGCCTCGCCGGGACGGGCCGCCAGCCGGTGGCGACGAGTGCGACCAATCCGGTCGGCGCGGCATGCCCGACGGGATTGCAGCCCGGCCAATGGATCCCGTCCGGCCCGCGCGGGCTGTTGCGCGACCAGGAGAACCAGTTGCTCGCCAACCAGACCGACCTGCGGCTGGAGCATGGTGAGAAAGGCGGGCTCCGCAACGTCGCCAACATCGGCATGTCGGCAATCGTCGAGGATTATCGGATCACCAGCGGGTCGCTGCTGCGCAATGCGGACGGATCGGCGGTGTCGCCACTGCCGACGCTGTCGATCACCAACCCGGACAGCGTCTATCGCGGGCCGATCAATTACGTCACTACGGCGCAGTCGCGGTCGACCCAGACCAACGTCGCGGTCTATGCCTTCGACACGCTGGAGCTGAACCGCTTCTTCGAACTGAACGGCGGCGTGCGCTGGGAAATGCAGCGCAGCAACTTCCGCGCGTTGCCGCTGCAAACGCTGGCACCCGGCGTCAGCCAGCCGGTCGCCGCGTTGCAGGCGCCGCAGATCAACAACGAGCGGCTGTTCTCGTATCGCGTCGGCGCGGTGTTCCACCCGGTGCGCGACGTCAGCGTCTATGCCGGCTACGGCAACGCGAAGACGCCCTCGTCGCCGAGCGTGCGCGCCGGCTGCGTCAGCGTGTCGAATAATATCGTCACCAACACCTGCGGGGTCGCGCCCGAAACCGCACGCAATTACGAGGCGGGCGTGAAGGCGGGGCTGTTCAACCGCCGGCTCGAGCTGACCGCGGCGGTGTTCCGCAACGAGCGCACCAATTATCGCGTGCCCTCGAACGACCCCGCTCTGCCGACGGTGCAGGTGCTGGGCGGCAAGAGCCGTGTCGACGGCATCGCGCTGGGTGCATCGGGCAATATTACCAAGGCGTGGACGATCTTCGCCAATTACACCTATCTCGACAGCAAGGTGTTGCAGTCGGTGTCCGATTACTGCCTCGCCAATCCGGGCAGCACGGGCACACCCAATTGCGGCAATTCGGTCGCCAACCCCGACCCGCAGCGTGGCAGCCCACTGGTGCAGACGCCGACCCATTCGGGCAGCCTGTTCACCACGTACAAGCTGCCGTTCGGGCTCGAGATCGGCTATGGCCTGACCTATCAGGGGTCGTTCACCACCTATGTCCCGGTGCTGACCAACGGCGTGCAGCTGCGCGCGCCCGACTATCTGATCCACCGCGCCTATCTCGCCTACAGCTTCGGCAACGGCTGGACCGCGCAGCTCAACATCCAGAACCTGACGGACGAAAAGTACCTGACCAACGTCCGCAACAACATCAACGCGACCAGCGGCGTCGTGACCGGCGGCTGGGCGATGCCCGGCGATCGGCGCCAGACGGTGCTCAGCCTGTTCCGCAGCTTCTGATCTTTGCTACTCTTCCCCGCCACATCAGCCCCCGGCGGGGAAGAGACCTGAGGAACCACCAGTCATGCTGATTGCCATCCCCGATATTCTGGATGCGGCGGGCGTGGCGCGGTTGCGGGAGATTATCGACGTGGGCGAATGGGTAGACGGCAACGTCACCTCGGGCCCGCAGGCGGCGCTCGCCAAGCGCAATCGGCAGCTGGCCGAAGGATCGGAGGCGGCGCGCGCCGGCGCGGCGTTCGTACTCGAGGCGCTGGGGCGGTCGCCCCTGTTCTTCGCTGCGGCGCTGCCGCTCAAGGTGTTTCCGCCGCTGTTCAACCGCTACGAGGGCGGCGAGGATTTCGGGCTGCACGTCGACAATGCCATCCGCCTGCAACGCGGCAGCGATTTCCGCATCCGGTCCGACCTGTCGGCGACCTTGTTCCTCGACGATCCGGACACATACGACGGCGGCGAACTGGTGATCGAGGATCGCTTCGGCCCGCAGGTGGTGAAACTGCCCGCCGGACATCTGGCCCTCTATCCCGCCTCTAGCCTGCATCGCGTGACGCCGGTGACGCGGGGCGCGCGCACCGCGAGTTTCATGTGGCTGCAATCGATGGTGCGCGACGATGGCGAGCGGCGCACGCTGTTCGAGCTGGACGAGGCGATCCAGTCGGTCGCGGCCAGCAACGGCCAGGGCGATCCCGCGGTCGTCAAACTGACCGGCATCTATCACAATCTGCTACGGCGCTGGGCCGATGCCTGACATTGCGGCGCCCGCCTGCGGCTTCGTCGGCCCGGTGAAGCGGTCGATCACGATCGCCGGTCACCAGACGTCGATCAGCCTGGAGCCCGTGTTCTGGCGCGCGCTGGAAGAGGCGGCGCAGGGCTGCGGCCTGCCGCTGTCCGCGCTGGTCGCCGAAATCGACGTGCTGCGTATCGCGGCGGACGATCCGCCCAACCTTGCCAGTGCGTTACGAAGCTGGTTGTTCGCGCGGACGTTGACCTGACGCCCGCCGCCATGCGACCGCCGGGGCACAGTCGGGGATATGCAGCGATGAACGCGGTCAAATGGCGAAAGACCTGGTTTCAGGTCCATAAATGGATCGGGCTGACGCTCGCCATCCTCATCATCCCCCTGTCGCTGTCGGGCGCGGCGCTCGTCTGGCGCGAGCCGCTGGACCGGCTGATCCATGCCGAACGCTATTCCACCAGCGGCACCGCGTTGCTGGCACCCGAAACCTATGTGGCGGCGGCGCAGCGCGTGCTGGCGCCGGGCGAGCGGATCAGCGACCTCGGTCTGCCGGAAGGGGACGGCCCCGTGACGGTCAGCGCCGTGGGTGCGCAGGCGCCGCGGCGCGGACCGCCAGCGCGCACGACGGTCTATCTCGACCCGCCCACCGCGCGCGTGCTGGCCGTGGCGCCGCGCAGCGGCGGCGTCATGCGCTTCCTGCATGTGCTGCACGGCAGCCTGCAGGTGCCGGGAATCGGGCGGACGATCGTGGGGTGGATCGGCGTCGCGATGCTGCTGTCGAGCATGACCGGGCTGTGGCTATGGTGGCCGAGCGTCGGTCGCTGGACGAAGGGGTTTCGCTGGCGCCGGCATCGCAACACCGACAGCAACCTGCATTACCAGATGGGCTTCTGGATCGCGCTGCCGCTGTTCGTCCTGTCGCTGACGGGCGTGTGGATCAGCTTCCCCGGCGTGTTCGGCGGACGGGAGGGCGGCGGTCGCCCAGCCTTCGCGCCGCCGGTGGCTGAGCCGGCGCAGTCGGTGGATACCGTCGTCGTGCGTGCCGCGGGGGTGGCGAAGGGGCCGCTACGCAGCGTCGGCTGGCCGACCGAGCGGTCGGCGGATTGGACGGTCAGCCTGGCCAACGGGCGCCGGATCAAGGTGGCGGACGACGGCGGCGTGGCAGTGGCTGCGGCGGCGCGCAAGCCGGGCGGCGCGGCGCGCTGGATGCGGCGGATTCACGATGGCGACGATATGGGGATCGTCTGGCAGGTGGTGATTTTCCTCGGCGGGCTGCTGCCGGCGGGACTGGCGGTGACCGGTGTGATCATGTGGTGGCGCGCCCGTGGCTGGCGCGCGAAGGTGGCGGCGCGGGGGTAGGGGCTTCCTCCGCCGTCACCCCGGACTTGGTCCGGGGTCCACTTTGCGGCTGGGGGGGATGGCTGGAGGCTCTTGCCGTTCCCTCGTGGCCCGGTGGACCCCGGAACAAGTCCGGGGTGACGGGGTGGGTGGGGCTGCCGTGGTGGAATATGGCGCGTGCTGGACGCGCCCGTCGTCGGACTGAGCGACACATCAAGTCCTCCCCCGCCAGGGGGAGGGGGACCGCCCGGCTTTAGCCGGGTGGTGGAGGGGGTGGGCGGCGGTGTCCGTCCGGACGGCGCTCCACCCTTACCGCCCCCTCCGTCACCGCTTCGCGGCGCCACCTCCCCCTGGCGGGGGAGGAATTATGGGCTTACCGTCCCAGCAGCACGCGGGCCTGGCCGGCGATCTGCGCGAGCATGGCCGCATTGGGCTGCGCGGCATGGCGGGCGCGGTCGACCAGCGCCTTGAACTGCGCGACGCGGGCGCCGTTCGCGGCCAGCCACGCCTGCACCGCGCTGCGCGGATCGCCGTCACCGGTGCGGCCGAGGAACTCCAGCCGCTGCTGCTGGAAATCGCGCGCCAGGCCAGCGAGCAGCAGGCGCTCCCACGGATCGCCAGACACGATGCGTGCCGCCGCCGCCTGCGCCCAGTCGAGGCCGAGATCCTGGCCGAGGTGGGTATAGGCCCGCGTCAGCTCGATCTCGTCGATCCCGAGGCGCTGGCCCAGCGCGGCGAGGCCGACGACGCCGTCCATGTCGAACAGGCGGACGACGCGACGTGCCAACTCGGCGGGCGCACCCGCGGCTTCCAGCTCGGCCGCGATGCGGGCGCTCTGCGCGCTCGCTTCTTCGAGCAGCAGCGACTGCGTCTGGCGTTCCAGCGCGGCGATGCCCTGGCCCAGCCGCTCGATCACCGCGCCGGGCAGCGTACCCGGCGCATTGGCGCGCAGCAGGTCGGCGATGTGCGACCGCGTCGCCACCGCCACCTCGTTGAACAGCGCGATGCGCGCGCCCTCGGCGATGTCGGCGCGCTCGATCTCCGCCCACAGGCTATCGAGGCCGAAGACGCGTTCCGCCACGACGAACATCGCGGCGATGTCGGCGACCGCGGCGCCTTCCTCTTCGGCCAGCTCGAACGGGCGCAGCACGCCGAGGCGGTTGACGATACGGTTGGCGAGCTTGGTCGCGACGATCTCGCCCCGCAGGCGATGCTCGTCGATCGCCTTGGCGAAGTCGCGCTGCATCGCCGGCGGGAAGGCGGCGTGCAGGTCCGGTGCGAGTTCGGGGGCGAGCGCTAGGGGTGCCTGCTCGATCCCGTCCTGCAACGACAGCTTCGCGGTGGCGAGCAGCACGGCGAGTTCGGGGCGGGTGAGGCCATTGCCCTCCTGCCCGCGGCGCAGCAGGTCGTCATTGCCGGCGAGCCCCTCGACCGCGCGGTCGAGCCGCCCGGCGCCTTCGAAGATTTCGATGACGCGGACGTAGCTGGGGATGGCGCTTGCGCCGTCGGCCTCGGCGATCGACAGCGCGAGCGTCTGGAGGCGGTTGTCCTCCAGCACCAGATGCGCGACGTCGTCGGTCATGCTGGCGAGCAGCGCGTTGCGCTCCTCGTAGCCGAGGCGGCCTTCGTTCATCTCGCGGTTGAGCGCGATCTTGATGTTCACCTCATTGTCCGAACAATCGACGCCCGCCGAATTGTCGATGAAGTCGGTGTTGATCCGGCCGCCGCGTTCCGAGAAGGCGATGCGCGCCGCCTGCGTGACGCCCAGGTTCGCGCCCTCGCCGATCGCGGTGACGCGCAATTGCTCGGCATCGACGCGCAGACGGTCGTTGGCGGGATCGCCGACCGCGGCATTGTTCTCGCGCGCCGCCTTCACGTACGTGCCGATGCCGCCGAACCACAGCAGGTCCGCGGGCGCCTTCAGGATCGCGGAGATGAGCGATGCGGGGTCGAGCTGCGTCGCGGTGATGCCGAGCGCGGCCTGTGCCTGCGGCGACAGCGGAATGACCTTCTCACTGCGCGCCCACACGCCGCCGCCTTCGCTGATGAGGCCCGCGTCGTAATCCGCCCAGCTGGAGCGGGGCAGAGCGAACATGCGCGCGCGCTCATCCCAGCTCGCGGCGGGATCGGGATTGGGGTCGATGAAGATGTGGCGGTGATCGAACGCCGCGACGATCTTCAGCGCCTTGCTGAGCAGCATGCCGTTGCCGAAGACGTCGCCCGACATGTCGCCGCAGCCGACGACGGTGATCGGCTGGGTCTGCACGTCGACGCCGCGCTCGGCGAAGTGGCGCTGCACCGACACCCAGGCGCCCTTGGCGGTGATGCCCATCGCCTTGTGGTCGTAGCCGACGCTGCCGCCCGATGCGAAGGCGTCGCCCAGCCAGAAGTCGCGCTCCAGCGCCAGCGCATTGGCGACGTCGCTGAACGTCGCGGTGCCCTTGTCGGCGGCGACGACGAAATAGGGGTCCTCGCCATCGAGCACCGCAACGTCCGCCGGATGCACGACGCGGCCATCGACAATGTTATCGGTGATCGACAGCAGCGAGCGGATGAAGATCCGGTAGCTTTCGGTGCCTTCCGCCAGCCACGCGTCGCGATCGACCGCGGGGGAGGGAAGCTGCTTGGGGTAGAAGCCGCCCTTGGCGCCGGTCGGCACGATCACGGCGTTCTTGACGCGCTGCGCCTTCATCAGCCCGAGGATTTCGGTGCGGAAGTCGTCGCGCCGATCCGACCAGCGCAGGCCCCCGCGTGCGACCGGGCCGGCGCGCAGGTGGATGCCCTCGACCCGCGGCGAATAGACCCAGATCTCGCGCCACGGCACGGGCGCGGGCAGGCCGGGGATCAGGTGGCTGTCGAGCTTGAACGCTAGCGCCTCGTTCGCCGCGGGGGCGAAGGCGTTGGTGCGCAGGCAGGCGCCGATCAGGTCGCGATAGGCGCGCAGGATACGGTCGTCGTCGATCGCCGACACCGCGTCGAGGCCGCGCGCGATCGCTTCGTCGCTGGCGGCCAGGTCGCCGCTGCCCTTGGGATCGTGTGCGGCCGCGAAGCGCGCGATCAGCGCCTTGGTCAGCTTGGGCGCACGGCGCAGCGCGTCGACGACGGTGGTCAGGCCATAGGGCAGGCCTGCCTGACGCAGATAGCGGAACCAGGCGCGCAGCAGCACGACCGACTGCGGCGACAGGCCGACGTCGATGATCAGGCGGTTGAACGCATCGTTTTCCGCCGCGCCTTCCAGCACCGCGGCGATCGCGCCTTCCAGCACCGCGGCGTCATTGGCATCGTCGGTCGCATCGGTTTCGACGACGAAGTCGTGAACGAAGGTGTCCGCTTCGTCCTGCAACCGCGTCGGCAGTTCGCCGATCACGCGGAAGCCAAAATTCTCCAGCACCGGCACCGCATCCGACAGCGCGAGCGCGCCGTGCAGCTTGTAGATCTTGAGCTGGCGATCCTCGCCCGCGACGACCGGGAAGATGCGGACCGAGCGGTCGTCGGCGCTTTCCAGTCCCGCAACCCGCAGGATGTCCTGCGCCGCTTCGGCGGGGCTGCTGACGTTGCGGTAATTGGCCGGGAAGGCATTGGCCCAGCGCAACGCCAGCCGTGCCGCGCGCTGTGCGGGCACCTGTTCGGCCAGTGCCGCCTCGACGTCCGACATCCAGCCGCGCACCATCTTGCGCAAGCGCTCGGCGAGCGGTTCGCTCTCGGGCATGCGGCCCGACCCGCGAAGGTCGATCGTGTAACGCAGCAGCGCGACGACGCCGTCGTCGAGGCTGATCGACCAGTTGAGCACGTTGCCGTTCGACGCGTCGGCCAGCATCTGGCCGATCGCGACGCGGCGCGCGGTGGTCAGGTCGTCGCGCGGCAGCCAGGCGAAGGCGAACAGATGCCGCCCGAGCGCCGACTTCACCAGCACCAGCGCCGGCCGCGGCCGGTCGGCGAGGCTCATCGCGGTCAGCACCACCTCTTCCAGCGCATCGGGGGCGAAGGCGACGACGAGGTCGTGGGGAAGGGCGGTCAGCGCATGTGTCAGCGCCTTGCCGGTATGGCCCTTGGGATCGAAGCCGAACTTCGCCTCCAGCGCCGACAGGCGCGCGCGGAGTACGGGGATGTCGCGCGGCTTGGCGCTGAGCGCGGCGCTGGTCCACAAGCCGGCATGGATCGACAGGCCGACGACCTCGCCCGCTTCCATCACGGGCACCAGCACGAGGTCGAGCGGCACGGCGCGGTGGACGGTCGAGATCAGGCTGGATTTCAGAAGCAGCGGTGCGTCATTGCCCTCTTCGAACCAGCGGATCGCGAGCGCGCGGTTCGCTTCGGCGAGCACCGGCGTTTCGTGCGGGTGGCGGACGATGCCGAGCGCTTCGCCCGCGCTGCCGTCGCGCCGCCAGATCTGGTGGCCGAGCAACGTGAACTGGCCGTCGAGGAACCATTGCAGCAGCGCGGCGCCCTCGCCCTGCGGCAGCGCGGCTTCGTCGCGCGCCATCGCGCGTTGCAGCGCGGGCCAGTCGGTGACGGCGGCGCGCACGTCGGCGAGCACGGCGGTCAGATCCTCGACCAGCCCGCGCCGGTCGCGCGCGTCGGCGCGTTCCAGCTCGATGTAGATCATCGATTCGGGCGTGCCGGCGCCGCCGATGTCGGTCAGCGCTCCCGATGCGTCGCGCGTCACGCGGACGACGGGGTGGATCAAGCGGTCGATGTCGAGATCCTGCGCGCCGATCGCAGCGGCGATCGAATCGACCAGGAAGGGCATGTCGTCGTTGACGATGGCGAGGCGCATGCGGCGGCGCACGTCGTCCGACGCGATCGGCTCCAGCCGGATTGCGGGTTTCCCGGGCTCACGGCGCGCGGCGGTCTCCGCGACGAACGCCGCGGCGGCGGCCCGCTCGGCATCGCCGAAGCCGGTCAGCTCCCCCGGTAGCGCGCCCTTGGTCAGCCGGGCGGCAAGCGCCTCGGCCATGCTCTGGTTCTGGTCGGCCATGGCAGCCGCCTACGCCCGTCTCTTCCGGGCTTCAAGCTTTGCTGCAGTGCGAAAATTACGTGTTAGCGCAATAAAGTGTTGCGTTGGTCGGGCGCCTTCCGGTCGTCGCCGAAAGGTGCCTCGCGTTCAGGCCGCGGCCTTGCGCAGCACGCTTTCCAGCAGTGCCTTGTCGTCGACGCATTTGATGACGTCGACCAGGCCATCCTCGCGGGCGCGCGCCAGCAGCACGACGAATTCGTCCGCCACCGCGGGCAAGGCGACGCGGCCCAGCACGGGTAGCGCGCGCAGTTCGGCGGCGGCGCGATCGAACAGGTCGACGCGCTCGTCGGGGCGACGCGTGGCGCGTTCGGCAGCGACCACCGCCTTGATGCCGCCCTGCGCGGTTTCCAGCACATTGGTGAGGCCGCCTGCGGGCACCTCGGTGCGGTGGGCGTAGGCCAGCACCGCGGCATATTCGGCAAGGCGCGTCTTGTCGTAATCCGATCCGAACACGAGCTTGACGATCGCGGTCAGCGGCGCGCGCGGCTGTACCGTCAGTCCGGCCTGCGACAGGAGCGCGGCATAGCCCTCGGCATCCCGCTCGCACGCCAGCGCGAAGTCATGGGCGCGGCCCAGCGCGCGATACAGCGCGGCGCGCCCGCGTGCATCGGCGGCGCGCACCGCCGCCGCGCTTTCGCGCGCCATCGCCAGCCGGTCGCGCAGCGATGCGTCGGTCGCGGACTCGGCGATCGGTTCCTCTGCGGTCTCGAACCCGCCGCTCGGCCCGTCCGCCCACACCGGCGTCGCGGCGAGCGCGCGCGGAGCGCTGCGCACCGCGGCGTCCAGCTCGGCGGCGAGCGTCGCCTGCGTGTCGGCGTCGGCCAGTTCCTTCCAGTTGATGACGCCGTAGATGAAGTCGATCGTACTGTCGTCGGACGTGAAGGGCATCAAAATGCCGCGATACAGGGTCGTGCGCCCGCGGATGCCGACGAACTCCGCCTCGAACCCGATCGGCGCCCGATTCGCGATGATCTGCAGATAATGGTCGGTCAGGCGCGACAGCAGCGACCGGCCCGGCACGTCCGCGACGCGCACGACATGCGCGTCCAGCCCGCATTCCTCGCGCAGCGTGCGCCCCAGATAGGCGATGGTCGGATCGTCGATGCCGCGGGTGAAATCGATCAATACGCTGTGCGGGCCGAAGTCGGCGATATTGGCGGGATCGAGGTCGTCGATGCCGGGGCAGGGGCGGCCCTTCAGCAGCGACACCCAGTGGTTATAGGCGCGCACGTGCATGCGCCGCTCGTCGCCGCCGAGCGAGAAGGCGGCATCGTCCACGCCGCCACCGTCGATGTCGCCGCCCCCGTCGATATCGCCGCCATCATCCGGCGGGCTCGCCAGCGCCGCGTCGAGCACGTCATGGCCGCCGCCATCGGCGCGCAGGCCCTCGCCATCCCCGACTCGCCCGTCATCGAAGCCGCGCGCCGTATCCATGCCCAAACCCTTCTCGCATCAGGACATGACGGTCCTGGTCCTAGGCTGCTTCTGCACCGTCCGTGGTAAACGGAGCGTAAAGCCGCGAGGCGAACAATTGGCATGTTCCGACACAAAGGCCGCTTGTCAGCCGCGATCCGACCTGTTAGGCGCACCCCCGAACGGCCCCTCAGCGGGCCGGTCCACCCCGGGCCGCTTTAGCTCAGCTGGTAGAGCATCGCATTCGTAATGCGGGGGTCACAGGTTCGAGTCCTGTAAGCGGCACCATCGACTTTTTGGCGATTATCCTGACATTTTCACCTCCCCTCGCAGCGCGGCGGGAGATATGGCTCCGGTGCGTTTCCGGTGCAGGGAGCCCGGAGCCAGCGTCTCGATATCGTCTAGGATGGACTGCAGCGCGCGTTGAACGCTCGGAAACTCGCCGATTGCGTAGACCTCGGTCTGGCTGCCGGCGCGGTGGCCCATGAAGCCTTCGAGGTCCCAGCGCTCGGCACCGCGATTGCGGCACAAGGTCGCTATGCTATGCCGCAGAACGTAGCTGCGCCATTCGCGCCCCATCGGCAGTTCCAGCTTTCCCAGCATGGTGTCCCACGCCCGGTCAACGTCCTGAACCGGCCGGCCGTGGTAGTTGACCAGCCAGCCGCGTCCGATTCGAGCTTCTGGCTTCAGTGCGAGATAGTCGTCGAGCTCGGCCTGCAGCCATGTGGCGAGCAGGGGTAGCACCGGCACCATCGCGCGGTGCTTCTTGTTTTGGGTTCGACCCTGTGGGTTGAGGTCGATCGTCGGTGCGCCAGGCCACCATTGCTCCCGATCGGGAGCGACGTTGATGTCGACCACGGCGCCTGGTCGCGCAATTGTGCAAAGCGAGCCTATCAGGAACGCATGGAGTGATCCGCGTTGCTTGCCCGGCTCGGCCGCGTAAGCGACCATCTTCGCCAATTCTTCGACACCAACGCGAGTCCGGCGTTTGCGCTGGACCTGCGCGGCCGGCAGCGGCCGATAGATCGGACGTTTGTCCGACCGCGGCGGCTCAGCGTTCGCCGCATGGTTCAGCACCGCGATAACCTGTGCGATCGACGCCTCGGTAGCCGAGGGCGAGCGCGGGCGGCTGACCGTCACTTCTCCCTTCTTGTTCTTCCAAACCACCGGCTGCAGTCGTGACCAGGCGCGCAGCGCGTTGGCGAACACCGTCGTGCAGGCGGCCGCGCAGCTTGTCGCGATCCCGAACCTGCTGTCAGCTCCCCGCGCTTCCTCCGCATCGAGGAAGTCGATCACGTGGTTGAGGCGCGATTCGATGGTATCCGCGGATGCGCGGGTGCTTCCCCACTCCAACTTGTAGTCGGCGATCGCGTCTGTGAGCAGATAGGCCTGCGCCTGGGCGAGCGGCTGACCGCATGCGCCGCAGAACGCTGGAGCCTCGTCTGCATCCGACAAGTAGCGCCGATCAAGCGCTACAATTGCTGCTCCCTCTTCGGCCGCACCCGTGCTCGCGCTGCGCTCGCGTCGCGCGTCGGGATCGTACCAGAAGATGGTGAGGAAGGGACTGCGACGGGTCCCGTCCGCCCGCTCGTCCCATCCGAGCCAGTATTTCCCCCGCCGATAGATCGGCGCCGTGCGTCGCGACATGTAGACTGTTCCCTGATGTACTGTGCTTTTGCTTCACCCGTGATGGTGAAGAGACCGAGGCTGCTGAGTAGGTCCAGATCGCCGGGTTCGAGGCGGACGCCTTTCCCAATTTCAGCAGCGCGGCTCAGCTTCTGGTCAAGCTTCACGATCGACGGCGCGTTCATCGGCGAAGCTCCCCTGCAGGCGTCGCGCTGATGGCGCGGTTCGCACGCTGGCGGCGGAGGATCAGGTTCTCCGCTTCGGCGCGGTACCAAGCCACGGCAAAGCAGAAGCAGCCGAGCGCGAGGATGATGATGATCGCGACGATCACAACCACAACGAGCGTGGAAACGATCATGGTATCACCGTCGAACGCAGTGCCTCGGCCGCGCCAACCGGATCAATCAGGAAGGCGATCGCGGTGCCGACGATCGCCGCAGCGATCGCCAGCCTTGCCTTGATCTGCTCGGGGAGGTGCTGCCGAACGCCGGGGGCGTACGGCTCGCACGCGGAGCAGCTGCACTCCATCGGATGGATGTCAGGCGCGTCAAATATGCGGTTCATGCCGCATCGCTTTCCGGCACGCAGCGCGAACACGACGACGCCGATGACCAGGCGCACGGGCCGTTGCCGTCATCGTCGCACGGATCCCAATGGCTGCAGCCGCAGCCACGGCAGATCTGCGGGTGGCGATCGGCAGGCTCGTCAATCAGCTGACCGTACACCGCAGGATCGAATGGGAAGATGGCCTGCAGGCGCAGCAGCGTGTCATGGCGACTGACGCGGGCGCCCGGCGTCTCGATCAGGCGGAGGAAGGCTGCGGCCTGGCCGCGATCGGCGCTGGTGCTGACCAACACTGCCGCGACGGCTGGGATGGACAGCTTGGCAGCTTCGCGGCGCAGGCGGAGGTAATCGGCCGCGGTCAACGGCGGCAGTAGCTGCTCAACAGGGGCGGGGGCCTCTTGGCAGTGCGTGATCGGCGAATGGAACATGGGTGCGATCCTTCCGGGCAAGCCGGTGGCGTCGCCGGAAGCGGATGCTTTCGGAACGCGGTCGATTGATGAAAGCGCGGTAGGTCCGTCGATCAGCTGGTGTCGGGCGCGCGCGGGGCGCGAAGCAGCGCAATCGACGAGGTGACCTCGCGGATCACGTCCTCCAGCTCCCGGATCGCCTTGTCGCGATCAGCAGCCGTGGCCGAGGGCAAGGTCGCGTTGACCATTGCTTCGTGCGCCTGGCCGCTTTCGCGGATGACGGCACAGGTGCGGCGGGCGAGTTCGATCTCGCTGGCAAACGCCTGCTCGCGGGCGACCTCGACCTGCAAGGCATAGGTTTCGAAGAGCGGTCGGCCATCGCCGCCGGCACGCTGATAGGCAATGTCGAGCGCGATCGCGCGCTCGAGAGAAAGCTGTCGATCCGGCTTGTCTGGATCACCCCAGGCCCGAACGGTGTTCGGACTCTCGACCGCGCATATCTCGGCCATGTCCTGCCAACTGTTGGGTAGGAAGCCGGCGATGCGATCAAGCGCCTGGCCGATATGGAGCGGTGGGCGCAGCTTCGTCACGCCGCCACCCCGCCAAAATGCGGCGCCGAAAGTCGCAGACGATCGGCGCCGAAGGTTGCATCTTGGGAGTAAGGCAGACGCGCGTAACCCGCGGCACGGATGTGCTGCGTGTATCGGCCGGTCTGCCAGCGGCCGATTCGGAAGAGGGTTGAAACATGGCTCATCGAGCGACCTCCAAAGCGTCATCAGATCCATCATCGTCGGATCCACGGACGTAGGACGCCATGAAAGCGCGGACCTTGGCCTCGGTAGCGCGACGAAGTTCTCGTCCGGCGCGAAGGTCATCGATCAGGTTCGCGTCGCCCACTGCACGGCGGCCAAACGTTGTTGGCCGCACGCGATGCTCGGCAAGGAAGCGTTCTGTTTCTGCGAGGATGCCCGTGTCGCTCATCAGTCGGATTTAGTCGGACGTTTCCGACAAGTCCAGTCGGAAACTTCGGGCTTTGCGGAAAATCACGCTTGTGGGAAATATCCGACGTGCCGAAGCCCGATTATCTAAAAGGTCGTGTGCTCTACGACGCGCTGATGGCGATGAAGCCCGACGAGCTTTTGGAAGGCGATTGGGCGACGGGTGCCGGCCTCAATCGTGGCTTTTTTACTGACCTGAAGAAGGCGGCAGGTGGAGCCCCTCGTTCAGACACTTTGCGCAAGCTACTCTCGTTCATTGGCAGCGATGAGGCGGCGCTTTACCGGTCAGCTTCGCAAGCCCGACTAGCTGAGCCGTTGCCTGCTACAAGTCATGAGATACTAGTCCGCAGACTGCTGGAGCGAGCCACACCCGAGCAGCTCGTACAGATTTCGGGGCTACTGAATGGCACTGCGAAGGCGGAGGAGTTGGCCGCGGAGCAGCTCGACCTCGTCGGTATCCAGCAGATTGACCTGGCTTACGGCATGGGCGCGACGTTTGCCGATGGCCCCGTCGAATCGGAATTGCTGAGGTTTCCGCGGTCATGGGTGCAGGCGATCACATCGTCACCGCCGGCGCTGCTCACCTGGGCGAGCGGGCGCGGCGATTCGATGGCGCCGACGATCCACGATGGCGACATCGTCCTGCTTGATCGATCGCAGCGTCAAATTCTGGAACAGGATGCGCTCTGGGCGTTCACGGTCGGCGATCTCGGGGCGATCAAGCGGCTTCGTGTCAAAGGCGATCGCGTGGTGATCCTGTCGGACAATCCGTCGGTACCACCCGATGAGGAGCCGGCGAACGAGGTCAATATCGTGGCGCGTGTCATATTCATCGGGCGCCGGACATGACTGTAGGCGGGTCGACGCATTGCGATAATCGTCGAATGCACGCTATTTGTTCCGTCTATGTTCCAAGCGCCTATTCGCAAGCTAACGTCGCCGCGCGAGCTGAGTCTTGCAGTCGTCGGGCTCGACTTCCCCAACGTCGACAAGAGCAACCGGCGGTTCGAGATGGCCATGTGTACGTACGGCGAGCCGGTTCACCTAGTGCGGGAGCCCAAGCATCAGGCCGACGAGAATGCGATCGCCGTCGTCAGCGCCCGTGGGATCCAGCTGGGCTACATCACGTCGCAGCGGGCCGCGATAATCGCGCGGTGGCTCGATGCCGGCGAACGGTACGAGGCCTTGTTCCAAGACCGAGGCCGCTCGGCCGCCATCATTCGGGCGCGCTTCGGCGGTGGCAAGC
This sequence comes from Harlomillsia oculata, assembly GCA_019776145.1. Lineage (NCBI taxonomy): Eukaryota > Metazoa > Arthropoda > Collembola > Entomobryomorpha > Oncopoduridae > Harlomillsia > Harlomillsia oculata. The sequence goes on along the minus strand of JABASF010000384.1, from coordinate 23,974 downwards.
TTTGCCTGCCGCCGGAGCGGGACGATCTGACCACGGATTGGGCCGAGGAGGGCGGCGACGCTTTTGATTGGGGATGTTGAGTTTAAAGAGGGGGAAAACACATGCGTCTTTTGATTGCTGGATTGATTGGAATGATCGCGTTGCCCAACGTAGCTCAAGGGCAGGCGGTTAAAAGTACGGTCGCCGCGGCAAACGGCGTGGTAGTTGACGTGTATTCGGATGATTTTGCGGCGAGAAAGGAGTTTACCTCTCCAGAGGTGAAGGCCGGTGATGGCCAGATAATGGTTGCAACCATTAGTAAGGGAGGGGTGGCTAGTCCGATAGAGTTGAGTGGCTTTTTCGTCTATAGTGGCGAATGGAGACGCTATAGTAACGCCGTATTCAAAGGTGGTGACGTAGCCAACTTCATTAGCACCGGTCGGGACGTTGGTAGATGCTCTTCTTCACGCTACTCTCGTCCGTCGTGCACACTGTCGGAGTCATTTAAAATTGCGCTAACGCCGGCTGACATTCGCTCGCACAACATTGATGGTGTTGTCGCCATCCAAATCCGAGCCGATGATACGAGTGCCGTGATATTCGAGGTGCCCATGGCCTATTTTACCGCCGTTGCTGACGTAGCGAAGATTAACATCGATTCTCCTGCTGCAGCGGCGAAATCATTACCTTCTGCGAACGTGGTGCCGGCGGGTGGCCCTAAGCCAGCAGCGCCTGTTGCACGCCACACCAGCAAATCGTCGAGGCACCGTTCGAAATAGCGGGTACTGAGCGGGTAATCTGATAAACGCCCGCTCAAAAACTTCGCGTTTTTGCACCGCTGGCAGTCATGCGGCGGAGGGTTCCTCCGCTCGGAATATCGCTCGCATTTTTGAGGACTCAGCCGAACATAAGATTTTTTTCAGGTGGAATGCGAACCGGACGCTTCTGTCGACGGCAGGGTAGGTCAAAGGTCCTATCGCACTACGGTTGCCGTTATACAGAATGCAACTTGCGGCCTCTGGACCCGGATGTATGTTAGCGTCGAACGCCTTAGACGAGTTGTGAATGCCGGCTGCACATTGCGTGTCTTCAATCGAAGGCGTTATCCTGCAGGCGGATCAAGCCTTCTGCGATCTTCTGCAACGGCGCGAGCGCGATGTGATCGGTCTTTCCTTCCGAGACATCACTGATCCACGCGATTTGAAGCGTAGCATCGATATGCTATCGATACTCGAAGATAGTGCTGCGCCCGTGCGACTACAGAAGCGATACGTGCGGCCGAATGGTACATCGATCGCCGCGAATCTCCTCGTGACGCGCTTTTCCGACCCTGCCCGCCTCATCAGTACACTGTTTTGGCGTGATAGTGGCCGCCCGTTGCCGCCGGCAGAATTGTGGGCGGCTGCCCTCCGCATTCGTCAGGTTCACGAAGCTCGCGTCAGGCTGTTCGGAGCAGACCTTAGTACGGATTCGGTTGGCGCTTTCCTGATCGGCGTCTACCTGGCCGAGGCGGAGGGCCGCAGCATCGGCATCGGCGAAATCGCCACCTATGCGGGCATGACCAACGCGACCGCCGGTCGGTGGATCACCTTACTGCAAGAGCGCGGAATAATCGAACGGGACGGCGATCCGACGATCGACCTCCTTTTGACGCGATCGGGTCTGGAGCGGGTCGAGGCGATACTCGCAACGGCCTACGACGGTTCTGACGCTGCCGCACTGCTCACCTGAACCAGCTCGATCACTTGGCAGAGCTTCGCAGCCGCGAGGGCGTTCCCCTCTGCGTCGATAATCGCCAAGGCTGCCTTCAGATGCTCCAGCGCCTTTTCCATCTTAACCCGTTCCATCGCCCACCTCGACCTGAATGACCCACGGAACGGGTACGACCCTATGACTGTCCGAAACATGACGAACCATTGTCGTTTTTTTCAGAACGCCCGTCTCAATTTTCTGGCTGCATAGTAAGTTACGGCGTTGAGCGAAGGGTGCGTGGTTCAGCGGTCCATGATCCGTATCGATCCCGTAGGTCCAATCTCGAACTATCGAGCGGGTATCGCGCGGGTACATTTTGAATGGATGGTCCCCATCCGCGAGGCCTTGTTTAGCGTATCGACGGAGGGCATCTCCGCCGCGTCCACCGAGAGGTGCGCATCATCTATCGGATTAGCTATAACACTTTGGTTGTTGAACGAGGCCAGGGAACCTACACCGCGTTAACGGGACGCCGTTAGGGTATGTCGTCAGCGGGGGAGAAGGCATGGCGGTCGAGCAGTTTTCAGTGGCGGTGCAAGGCGACTTTGTCGCCGCTCAAACGCGCGCTAAGCCTATTGCAGCTCTCGCCGAATTAATTTGGAACGGGCTCGACGCCGACGCGACTTCAATAGACGTGGAGCTGGTGCACGATAACCTTGTTGGGGGGCTCTCGAGCATTGTCGTGTACGACAATGGCGACGGGTTCACGCGTGAAGATGCGCGCAAGCTGTTCGGCAGCTTGGGCGGCTCTTGGAAACGTGCCACTCGGCGAACCAAGCGCGACGGCCGCATGATACATGGCCAGGAAGGTCGCGGGCGGTACAAGGCCTTCGCGCTGGGCGGTCATGTCCGATGGAAGGTCTGTTTCTCCACCCCGGAAGGCAATCGAGCGTTCGAGATCGCAATGGCTGATGCCAAGCTTACGAACGTGACAATCAGCGAGGACGTGCCGGCACCCGATCGCCACACCGGGGTAATCGTTCAGATTGACAATGTCCGCAAAGATTTCCGGGCGTTCGAAACGGCAGAAGGACACCAAGAGCTCGCAGAAATTTTCGCGCTCTACATGATCAACTACCGGAACGTGACTATCCGCATCGCTGGCGAAAAGCTCGACCCAGAACGAGCGATTGCGAGCCAAAGCAAGGTGGCATTGCCCCCGATCGCTGCACCTGGTGAGCCAGCCGTTCCCGCGGAATTGCACGTGATCGAGTGGCGTGCTGATACCAAGCGAACGCTATACCTTTGCTCGGCTGACGGCTTCCCGCTCGACCAATTTGAGACGAAGTTCCATGTGCCCGGCTTCTCGTTTTCAGCGTACCTCAAATCGCAATATGTCGAGCATCTTCATAACGACGATCGGCTTGGTCTAGCTGAAATGGACCCGCCGCTAGCGGGTTCGATTGAAAAGGCCCGCGAGACCATCAAGACTTATTTCAAAGATCGGGCGTCCGAGCGAGGCCGGAACGTCGTCGAGGAATGGAAGGCCGCCGACGTTTACCCGTACCGCGGTGAGCCGCAATCTGACGTCGAAAAGGCGGAGAGGCAGGTCTTCGACATCGTGGCCGTTCATGTGCACGAGATTGCGCCCGAGATCGGTATAGGGACTGATAAGGCGCGTGCGCTGCACCTCCGCATGCTCCGCAACGCCATCGAGAGCGGACCGGCCGAGCTGCAAACCATCCTGAAAGAGGTCTTGGATCTACCAGTACGTCAGCAAAAGGAGCTTGCGTCTCTGCTGCAGGAGACGTCACTTACATCGCTTATAACGGCTGCAAAAACCGTAGCCGATCGCTTAAAATTTATCTCTGCTCTTGAGTCCATCGTGTTTGATCCAGAGACACGAGGCCGGCTGAAAGAGCGCACTCAGCTTCACAAGATCCTGGCGGACAATACCTGGGTGCTGGGTGAGGAATACAATTTGTGGGTCAATGACAAAGACCTCAAAAACGTGTTGGTCAAGCATAAGGAGTTGCTTGACGCCGACATCTCCATCGACGAGCCGGTTAAGGTAATCGGACAGAAGCGCGGTATCATAGACCTCATGCTTTCGCGCGCCACCCGTCGGCATCGCGCCGACGAGTTCGAGCATCTGGTTGTCGAATTGAAGGCGCCGAAGGTCAAAATCGGCGCGAAAGAGATTAACCAGATACGCAAGTATGCGCTTGCAGTCCGTAACGACGAGCGGTTTGGCGCGGTCAAGGGCATCCGCTGGCATTTTTGGGTAATCTCTAACGATCTCGACGAAATCGGGCGCGACACGGTGGAGAATGGCGTTGATCCGGAGCGTCGCCTGATTGCGCGTGGCGCTAACTTCACCGTCGGCGTAAAAACTTGGGGCGAGATCATCGACGAAAACCGGGCTCGCCTGCAGTTTTTTCAGGAGCAGATGCAACACACGGTCAGCGAAAGTGACGCGATCGCGCACCTGCAGGAACGATACAGTAAGTTCCTAGAGGGAGTGGTCGTGGAAGCGCCTGAAAACTCCACCTCTACTGATAACCCAGCGGAAGACGGCGAAGCTTCGGGGGCAGAACCGACCAACATCTAGAGCCGTCAGCCTAAGCCACCGCCTTCCAAGCTCGGGTATCACCAGCAACTGAGCGGGTACAACAGTACACGTGAGGGGCTGGAAAGCGTCGCCTTGGCGGAGGGTATCTCCGCCGTTCGAATGTCTGCGTGAGTGCCGATACGAACCTCACGACAATCTGGCCCTGCGAGACGAATGGATCAAAGGCTTTTCGACTGGCCGAAAAATGGCTGCCGAAACCCGCCCGAGGCCATCGTTTCATCGTGAACCTAGAGCTGCCCCGTGTTGCCGATCACCTGCGCCAGTCCATCCAGCGACCCGCGCTGACATTGGTCGCATTTAATCACGCCAGATCATCCACAAACCGCCTGCCTTGAAAAAGAAGGCGGTGGCACCCATTTCAACTGCACTGCGTACTCTCCTGAGCTGAGCAGCCCCCACCGGGTGGTCCGGGTTGTTAGTTAGTGCATTGTCGTCTCCGCCGCCATTGCCGGTCGGAGGTGGAGCGAAGCGGAACCGGAGGCCGGCAATGGCGGTGTCGCCGCTTCTGGTGCGGGTGGGCGGTAGCCCAAGCTGCTGTGCGGCCGGACGGTGTTGTAGTGGCATCGCCACGCCTCGATCAGCACTCTTGCCTCGGCGAGGCTATAGAAGATCTCGCCGTTGAGCAGTTCGTCACGCAGCGAGCCGTTGAAGCTCTCGTTGTAGCCGTTCTCCCACGGCGAGCCTGGCGCGATGTAGAGCGTCTTCACGCCAACCTGCCCAAGCCATTTCTGAACCGCGGTAGCGATGAACTCGCTGCCGTAGCACATTGGGAAGCGCTGGTTCGGGGGCCGCTATGGCCCTGATGAAGGCAAGGCCGCGAAGCGGCCGCAGGCTTCATCAGGGCAAGCCATGGTCGGTCAGCAGGTATCTAAAGTGAGGTTGTCGAGACAACACTTTGGAGGCCGACCGACCATGACCAAGCTCACCTCTACGCCTGCCGGCGCCGTGCTGGTAGCCATCGATATGTCCAAGAACCGGCAGGAGGTCCTTATCGAGCGACCGGAAGGCGGCCGGCGCCGGCGGATGACCGTCATGGCGACCAAGGAGGACTATGACGGCTTCGTCGAGCAGCTCGCTGCCATCGGTCGTCCCATCATCGTCGGGTTCGAGGCGACGGGTAATTACCATCGCACGCTGGCGCACCGGCTGCTGACGGCGGGGTTTGAGCTGCGCCTCATCTCGTCGGTCGCGCTCGCCCGAACACGCGAGGCGTTGCACAATGGCTGGGACAAGAACGACCCCAAGGACGCGCAGGTCATCCTCCACATGCTGCGGATCGGTGCGACGCAGCGCTATGTGGACCCGCTCGCCGCGGGCATCAATGACCTGCAGGAACTCTCGAAGACCCACGAGACGATCTCCAGGATGAAGACGCAGACCTGGCACCGGATCCTGACCCACTATCTGCCGCTGTACTTCCCCGAGATCGCCCGCTTCGCAGGTAACAGCCGGTCCGACTGGTTTCTCGCGCTCATCGAGCGGTTTCCGACGCCGGCCACCATCACGGCACTGGACCGCGAGGCGTTCTCGGCCGCGGCGTGGCCGCTCATCGGCCGCAAGGTCTCCAAGGCACGCCTCATCAACGACATCTACGAGACGGCGTTCGCCTCGACGGCACTGCCGGTGCCGGAGGACTCCGCCGCCGTCACCATGTTCCGCATGGTCATTGCACAGGGCCGCAGCCTCATCCACCAGCGCGACGAGATCGAGCGGCTGGCTCATGCGCGGCTCGCCGATGACGTCGACTACCAGCTGCTGCGCAACATTCCGGGCATCGGTCCGATCAATGCGCTGACCATCCTGGCCGAGGCCGGTGATCTGCGCCGCTTCAACCATCATCGCCAGTTCCTGAAGTTTTGCGGCCTCGATCTCGCGACCTGCCAGTCGGGCACGTTCCGCGGCCGCACCAGGCTGTCCAAATACGGCAACGCGCGCCTGCGCCGCACCTTCTGGATGGCTGCCCAGGTCGCCGCGCGTCAGCGCGACAACAGCTTCCGCGACAAGCTCGGACGATACATTGCCGGGCACGCGGACGATGCCGACCGTCGCCGCAAGGCGATGACGGCGCTCACCGCCAAGATGGCGCGCGTGGCTCACGCCGTCATCAAGACGGGAACAGAGTACCGGCCGTTCCTCGAACGGTCGGATGCCAGGTGGAAGGACCCCTCTCTGCAAGTGCCGTGAGGGCGCTCCTCGAGCGACCCTGTAGATAATGTTCGGGCCTTCCACCTGGGTGCGTATCTCGTTTTAAGGATGGTGAGGACCACGGTCGCCCCGGCGCCGCTGGATCCTGCGTTTGCTATGGCAGGGAGCGATCCCGTTGACGGTGGGAGCCATCTGGCTCAGATTGCATGCCGCGCCGATGGTTGTCGGCGCATCGATATCTGCTGGCCAAAACCCGCCGCTGCTTCCCGACATAGGACGTTATCCGACCTGATGTGCGCGGGCGGACCCCGCGCGATGAACAGGTCGGCAAGCGCCGCCAGCACGTCTTCGTGGCGGAGCTGGCGCGCGACGATCAGCGCCAGGCACTCCCTGCTGGCCTCGTCGATGATGGTGAGGATGCGGAACTTGCGCCCGTCGTGCGTGCGCGCTTCGACGAAGTCGTACGCCCAGACATGCCCCGGATACTCCGGTCGTAGCCGAATACACGAGCCATCGTTCAACCACAGGCGACCACGTTTCGGCTGCCGCTGGGGCACCTTCAGCCCCTCGCGTCGCCAGATCCGCTCCACCCGTTTGTCGTCTAATCGGTCAAGCCGTTTGCCAAGGTGCTCGTAGTCGATCTTCTTTTGCGCATCGTTGTCGTCTTCGAGGTCAGGACGGGTCCAGCCTCAGCATGGCGCCAGATCGCCGGCCTCTCGATGTGGTTCCCGTGTTCCAGATGGTCACGAAGCGGGTCACGAGATGGCCGTGGCCGCACCCTGGCGGGGCGGCAGCTCGGAAAGCAGATATCAGGCCATGGCAGTCACCTTTGGGTCAAAGCCTCGCCCGTCGATCCACATCCGGTGGAGGATCACCGCCAGCTTGCGGGCCAGCGCAACGCGCGCCTTCCAGAAGCCCGATCTCCGGCCGATGGCGGCAGCCCAGTCCTTCAGCGCCGACGCCTGCGAGGTCCGCGACAGCATGACATTGGCCGCTTCGAACAGCAGCTTGCGGGTGAGACGATCTCCGCACTTGGAGATGCGGCCGTTGATGTCGACCTCGCCCGACTGGTAGCGACGCGGAGTGAGACCGAGATAGGCGCCGACATCCTGCGAGCGTCGGAACCGGTGAGGATCCTCGATGGTGGTCATGAAGCTGACGGCCGTCAGCGGTCCGACGCCGGGCATCGTCATCATCAAGCGGCAGGCGCCGCTTTGCCGGGCAACCCGGGCGAGCTGCTTGGCAATGGCAAGCTGTTGCTCCCGCAATGTGCTCAGCATCGCCAGTAGGCTCTCGAACAGTGCGGCGACCACCGGATCGTCCGGCAGCGTTGCCCGGACCTGACGTTCGAAGGTGCCACCCTTCCCGGGTCCGACCAGAATGCCGAAAGTCTTCGCCAGGCCGCGTATCTTGTTGATGAGCGCGGTGCTCATGCCGACCAGCTGGTCTCGCGTGATCAGGAGCGCACGCAACCGGTGCGTATCCATCGAGCGAACAGCGACCGGCCGGTACCAGCCCGAGCGGACCAGCCGTGCCAACCCAAACGCGTCGTTGCGGTCCGTCTTGTTCATCTGCAGCTTCAGCGCTGCCGCAGCATGCCTGGCATGAAGACACACCACCGGCAGCTCTCGCTCGGTCAATGCGTGCCACAACCACACGGTCATCGGGCCCGTCTCGATACCGATCCTCACGGCTCCTGCGGCCCTCCGCGCCAGCACGGCCGCAATAGCGTCCGGGTCCGTTCGCGACTTACCGTCCCATATGCGATCGCCCGTTTCGTCCACGACGCAGATCGCGGTCTCCTTCATCGACACATCTAGGCCAACATAGCAGGTCATCTTCCGTCCTCCTCTTCAGGGGACGACAGGCTATCCCAACGAGCACCGCTCCTGATTACGCCATGTGGTTCACAAACCATCCCGCCGCATGCAGCAGCGCTGTCACCCGGCGGTAGCCGTAGCGCCCGTACTGCTTGGCCAGCGCGACGATGTCGTCGGTCAGTGCCTGCTCGTCATCTGCCCCGCACGGCACCTTGCGCTGTGTCGACCGGTGCTGCCCAAGCACGCGGCACACGCGCCGCTCGGATACGTCCAGCACCTCTTTCACCTGGTCGATGCAGCGCCGGCGTCGCGCGGGGCTCAGAAGTTTCCCCGTGCAGCCTCCTGCAGGATCAGCTTGTCCAGTGTCAGGTCGGAGATCGCGCGGCGCAGCCGCAGGTTCTCCTTCTCCAGATCCTTCATCCGGCGAGCCTGATCCGTCTTCAGCCCACCGTATTCCTTGCGCCAGCGGTAGTAGGTCTGCTCGCTGACCGCGATCCGCCGACATGCCTCGGCGGTCGTGCCACCCTGGCCCAGCACGATCTCCACTTCACGCAGCTTCCCGATGATCTCCTCGGGCTTGTGCTTCTTGGCAGGCATTCGTCGTCCCTTCCTTGATCCAGACTGTCATAGTCGATGGACCACTCAGAAGGGGGCAGCTCAGTTCCGGCTGAAAATCAAGAATGATGCCCTCGTTCAGAATCTCTTCTCCGTTCGGCCCGTGCATCACCACCAGGCTGCGACCACCCGGACGCCAGGCGATTTCGCGTGCCTCGGCACGCCAAGGGAGCGGACAGAACCACTCTTCAAAGCGGTCGATCATCGTCTTCCAGACGTGGGCGACGGGTGCCTCGATATGTCGTTCGACACTGAGTTCACGGCTCATATTTCTCTCCCTTACAAAGCAGGACGACGTAGCGTTTGAGATGCCGCACGCTGGCACGGGCGGGCTCGGGATCGCTGGCCGCCGAAGCCGTGTCAGCTAGTCGTGCGCATACGGCAGCCTTTTTCAACACAATCCCCCATTCCGTGCTCTTCAATCACCTCGGCCGATCCCTACACCATGCCGCTTCCCTGATGAACGAATGGCGGATGTTGAGAACGACGTCGCCGGTCCTGAATGGCCGAAACTGGGTCTTCGTGACGGAAGGGTAGGGTAGCCGCTTCCGCCCGATTGCGTTGAAGAAAGGCCGTCTTGCAGTCGTGTCGATGGTCTGATTCAATCTTCGCGCAGTGAGCGGAGACGGGCCGATGAGGGGCGAGCGGACGGTGGCGCAGGAGGCGCTGTCCTACAGCGTCAGCCTGAAGCGGCGCGTGCCGGCGGACCATCTGCTGCGCTCGATCGACCGGTTCGTCGACCTGTCTGGCATCCGCGAGGAGCTGAAGCCGTTCTACAGGGAGACGGGCCGCCCTTCGATCGATCCGGAGCTGATGATCCGGATGCTCATCATCGGCTATTGCATGGGCATCCGGTCCGAGCGGCGGCTGTGCGATGAGGTGCATTGGAACCTAGCCTATCGCTGGTTCTGCCGGTCGGCGCCCGCTTCAAGGGGCTTGGATACGAGGCGACCCCGGACGGCGCGTTGTTCCTGGCCGATGCCGGCGCCTGGCCGGAATGATCGGTGGAGCAGGAGATCGCGGCGGGCGGCCACGACATCATCCTCTTCCGGCTCCACCGCGCCGCGATCGCAGAAGGGATCATGCCGCTGGTGTTTCATTCCAGCGTTTTTTACACGCTGATACCGATCGGGTAGCGCCGGAGCGGGGATCGCGACCGGTTTCTCACCGGCCGCGATCTTCGATCGATCACGCTTGCGGCATGGCCTCGGGAACAATCGTCTTCACGATCGAGGCATCGAGAGCCTCGTAATCGTGCAGTCCGATCACATCGTAGAGTTCGGCCCGTGTCTGCATCCGCTCGACCACGTTGTGCGTGCCGCCATCGCGCTGGATCGCGGCATATAGCTCTCCTTGCGCCTTGTTGGCGACGCGTAAGGACGAGACCGGCCAGATCACCATCTTGTACCCCATCGCCTCGAACTCTTGTGCCGTAAAGAACGGGGTCTTGCCGAACTCCGTCATGTTAGCGAGCAGCGGCACGCCCGGCATCGCGGCCGCGAACGCCTCGAACATCTCGCGACTGGTCAACCCTTCCGGGAAGATCGCGTCTGCACCTGCCTCGACATAGGCCCGTGCGCGCTCGACCGCGGCATCGAAGCCATCGACCCCGACCGCATCGGTGCGGGCGACGATCACCAGATCCCGCGCCGCCTTCCTCGCGGCTGCGACTTTGGCCGCCATGTCGACGGTCGGGACCAGGCTCTTGCCGTTCAGGTGCCCGCATTTCTTGGGCAGGATCTGATCCTCGAGATGGACCGCACCGGCCCCGGCATCCTCGAACGTCCGCACCATGTGCATGACGTTCAGCGCCTCGCCATAGCCGGTGTCGCCATCGACCAGCAGCGGCAGCGCGGCCGAGCGGGCGATCTGGCGGATGAAAAAGGCGACTTCATCGATGGTGATAACGCCGAGATCGGGGAGGCCCATCGACGCGGTCATTGCCGCCCCCGACAGATAGAGCCCATCAAACCCGGCGTTGCGGGCCTGGATCGCGGAATGGCCGTTATGGGCGCCTGGCAGACGGTAGATCCCCGGTCGCGACAACGCGGCGCGGAAGCGCTTGCCCGCGGATTCGGTCGGCAGTTCGGCAGCAACGAGATACGGCAAGGTGAGATACTCCTTCAGGCAGCGAGATGGTCACCGCGGGCGGCGAGCGGCACCCAGGCGAGGTCTTCGGGGCCAGTGTAGTTGGCGGACGGGCGAATGATCTTGTTGTCCTGGCGCTGCTCGATGACATGCGCCGCCCAACCGCTGGTGCGCGCGATGACGAACAGCGGCGTGAACATCGCAGTCGGCACGCCCATCAGGTTGTAGGAAACGGCCGAGAACCAGTCTAGGTTCGGGAACATCCGCTTGGCGTCCCACATCACCTCCTCAATACGGGCGGCGACGGCGAACTGGCGCTGGGCGCCTGCCTCGTCGGCGAGCGCCTTGGCGACGCGCTTGATGACGACGTTGCGGGGGTCAGCCACGGTATAGACCGGGTGGCCGAAGCCGATCACGACTTCCTTGGCCTCGACGCGGCGACGGATGTCGGCTTCAGCCTCGTCAGGGGTCGCGTACCGCTTCTGGATTTCATAGGCGACCTCGTTCGCGCCGCCATGCTTGGGACCGCGCAGGGCGCCGATCGCGCCGGCGACGGCCGAATACATGTCCGAGCCGGTGCCGGCGATCACGCGGGCGGTGAAGGTCGAGGCGTTGAATTCATGCTCGGCGTAGAGGATGAGCGAGGTGTGCATGGCGCTCACGAAGCTGTCGGATGGTGCCTCGCCGTGCAACAGATGGAGGAAGTGACCACCGATGCTGTCGTCGTCGGTTTCCACCTCGATCCGGCGACCATGGTGCGCGAAATGATACCAGTAGAGCAGGATCGATCCGAGCGAGGCCATCAGCCGGTCGGCGATGTCGCGCGCGTCGGCGACATTGTGATCGTGCGTCTCGGGCAGGACGCAGCCCAGCGCCGACACGCCCGAGCGCATGACGTCCATCGGGTGCGCCGCGGCTGGGATCGCTTCCAGCGCCTCTTTGACCGAGCGCGGCAACCCACGAAGCGTCCGTAGCTTCTTCTTGTAGGACGCGAGCTGCGCCGCGGTCGGCAGCGCACCGTGGACCAGCAAATGGGCAATTTCCTCGAACTCGCTTGTCTCGGCGAAGTCGAGAATGTCATAGCCGCGATAATGCAGGTCGTTGCCGGTTCGGCCGACGGTGCACAGCGCGGTGTTTCCGGCCGTCACGCCCGAGAGCGCGACCGATTTCTTCGGCTTGAAGGTGGTTACGTCGTTCATCGGTCTGACTTTCCTCTCAGAAACTGTCGGCGGGGACGTGGACATGACCGTCCATCAGCACCCGCGCGCTGCGGCTCATGACGGCCCTGGTGATGATCCATTGTCCGTTCGCCTGGTGGGCCTCGGCACCGACACCCAAGCTGCCGGAAGGGTGGCCGAAACGGATCGATGTCCGCTCGCCGCCCCCGGCGGCCTTGTTGACCAGCGTGCCCGGTACAGCCGCCGCGGCGGCAATCGCGACGGAGGCGGTGCCCATCATCGCGTGGTGGAGCTTGCCCATCGACAGCGCGCGGACCAGCAGGTCGACCTCGTCGGCCACCACCTCCCGGCCGCTCGACGTCTGATGGTCGATGGGCGCGGCGACGAAGGCGATGGCCGGTGCCCGCGTCGTCTTGGTGATGCCCATCACCTCAGCGCCGGCGGTGCGCAGCGCCTCGAAGCGGGCGAGCGCGTCCGCGTCGCCATTGATGGCGTCGCGCAGCTCGGCGCCGGTATATCCCAGATCCTCCGCCGCGACGAAGACGGTCGGCACTCCGGCATTGATGAGGGTCGCCAGGATCACACCGCCCGGCACGACGTCGTCGTCTACCTTCAGCGTGTCGACCAGATGGCCGGTCGGGAACAGCGCGTCCGACGCATCGGCGGGGTCGACGAACTCCAGAACGATCTCGGCGGCCGGGAAGGCGACCCCGTCGAGCTCGAAATCACCCGTCTCGATGACTTGCCCATCGGCGACCGGCACATGGGCGACGATCGTCTTGCCGATATTCGCCTGCCAGATGCGAACCGTGCAGAGACCGTCAACTGCACGGGCGGCATCGACATAGCCGGCCGCAATCGCGAACGCCCCGACCGCCGTCGACAGATTTCCGCAATTGCTCGACCAGTCGAGCGCACCGCTGTCGATCGCGATCTGCCCATAGAGGTAATCGACGTCATGGCCCGCACGCGTCGCCGGGGAGACGATCACGCATTTCGACGTGCTGGACGTCGCGGCACCCATGCCGTCGATATGCGCGACATAAGGGTCGGGGCTGCCGATGACGCGGGCGAATAGCCGGTCGCGGGCGTCGCCCGGTGTCTGCGCGCGTTCGGGCAGGTCTTCGAGCCGGAAGAACACGCCCTTGCTGGTGCCGCCACGCATATAGGTGGCCGGGATGCGGAGCTGCGGCGTCATGCTGCCGCACTCGACGCGAGAAAGTCCTGCGCGAAGCGTTGCAGCACGCCGCCCGCCTCGTAGATCGACACCTCTTCGGCGGTGTCGAGACGGCACTGCACCGGCACCTCCGTCCGCAACCCATTTGCCCGATGGATGACGAGCGTCAGCTCGGCGCGCGCATTGGGCGTCCCCGCCACGTCGAAGGTCTCGGTGCCGTCCAGCTTCAGGTTGAGGCGGGTGGTGCCGGGCTGGAACTCCAGCGGCAGCACGCCCATGCCGATGAGGTTGGTGCGGTGAATGCGCTCGAACCCTTCGGCGACGATCGCCTCGACGCCTGCGAGCCGGACGCCCTTCGCGGCCCAATCGCGCGACGATCCCTGCCCGTAATCGGCACCGGCGATGATGATGAGCGGTTGCCGGCGACCGAGATAGGTTTCGATCGCCTCCCACATGCGAACGATTGTGCCATCGGGCTCGATCCGGGCGAGGCTGCCCTTCTTCACTACGCCGTCGACCACTGCCATTTCGTTGACGAGCTGCGGATTGGCGAAGGTCGCGCGCATCGCCGTCAGGTGATCGCCGCGATGGGTGGCGTAGGAGTTGTAGTCCTCCTCCGGCACCCCCATCGCGGTAAGATACTCGCCTGCCGCGCTGGTCGGCAGGATCGCGTTCGATGGCGACAGGTGGTCGGTGGTGATGTTGTCGGGCAGGATCGCGAGCGGGCGCATCTCCGTGAGCGTGCGCGGACTGGCGGCAAGCGCACCCAGACCATCGGTGTCCCAATAGGGCGGCCGGCGGATGTAGGTCGATTGCGGACGCCAGTCGTAGAGCGGGCTGACCGGCGCGCTGCCGTCGCCTGAGCGGGCGAACATCGGCTCGTACACGTCGCGGAACTGCTCTGCCTTCACATGGTCGCGCACGATCGCGTCGATCTCGGCATCGCTCGGCCACAGGTCGGCAAGCCTGACGTCGCGGCCATCCGGTGCGATGCCCAGCACGTCCTTCTCAATATCGAGCCGGATCGTGCCGGCGATGGCATAGGCGACGACCAGCGGCGGTGACGCGAGGAACGCCTGTTTGGCGTAAGGGTGAATGCGCCCGTCGAAGTTGCGATTTCCCGACAGGACGGCGGTCGTGTACAGATCACGCTCGACAATCTCGCGCTGGATGACCGGATCGAGCGCCCCCGACATGCCGTTGCAGGTCGTGCAGGCGAAGCCGACGATGCCGAAACCGAGTTGTTCCAACTCGCGCAGCAGATCGGCTTCTTCGAGATAGAGCGCCGGCACCCGCGATCCGGGCGCGAAGCTGGTCTTGACCCACGGCTTGCGCGTCAGGCCGAGCGCGTTCGCTTTCTGCGCCACGAGCCCCGCCGCCACGACGTTGCGGGGGTTCGAGGTATTGGTGCAGCTCGTGATCGCGGCGATGATGACGGCGCCGTCCGGGATTAGTCCTTCGCGCTCCTGCGCGACGGCACCTTCGAGATCCTTTGCAACGCCGCGGTCGTGGAGCGCGGCGGTCGGCAGGCGCCGATGCGGGTTCGACGGACCGGCAAGGTTGCGCTCGACGCCGCCCAGATCGAAGGTCAGCACCCGCTCATACTGTGCGGTCGCCAGCGCATCGCCCCATAGGCCGGTTGCCTTGGCATAGGTCTCGACCAGCGCGACCTGTTCGGGCGCGCGATTGGTCAGCAGCAGATAGTCGAGCGTTTGTCGGTCGATGTAGAACATCGCTGCGGTTGCGCCATATTCCGGGCACATGTTGGAAATGGTCGCGCGATCGCCGATCGACAGGCTGTCGGCACCGGGGCCGAAGAACTCCAGCCAGGCTCCGACGACGCGCTCCTTGCGCAGGAACTCGGTCAGCGCGAGGACGATGTCGGTCGCCGTGATCCCCTCCGGCCGCCGCCCCGTCAGCTTCACCCCGACGATATCGGGCAGCCGCATCATCGACGGGCGGCCGAGCATGACCGTCTCCGCCTCAAGGCCACCGACACCCACCGCGATCACGCCCAGCGCGTCGACATGCGGCGTGTGGCTGTCCGTGCCCACGCAAGTATCCGGGAAGGCGACGCCGTCACGCACCTGGATCACCGGTGACATCTTCTCCAGATTGATCTGGTGCATGATGCCGTTGCCCGCCGGCACCACGTCGACATTGTCGAACGCGCGCTTGGTCCACTCGATGAAGTCGAAGCGGTCTTCGTTGCGCCGATCCTCGATCGCGCGGTTCTTGGCGAAGGCGTCGGGATCGAAGCCGCCATGCTCGACCGCCAAGCTGTGGTCGACGATGAGCTGGGTCGGCACTACGGGATTGACCTTCGCGGGGTCGCCGCCCTGATCCGCGATGGCGTCGCGCAGACCCGCGAGATCGACCAGCGCGGTCTGGCCAAGGATGTCGTGGCAGACGACGCGGGCCGGATACCAAGGGAAATCAAGATCACGCCGACGATCGGCGATCTGGATCAGCGCGTCGTTCAACAGTGCGGGGTCGCACCGGCGGACCAGTTGCTCGGCCAGCACGCGCGCGACGTACGTAAGCGTGTCATAGGCGCCGGGGCGGATCGCCTCGATCGCGGCACGCGCATCGAAGTAGGTGAGAGCTGTTCCGTCGAGCGGCTTCTGGTAAACAGTGTTCATGGGGCTCCCGGGGTCCATTGGGTGAGCCGCGTGGCGATCGACGCGCTCGGTCGGGTAAAGGTCGAGAAGGTGAAGCGGCCAGCGGCGACCATGCAGTCGCATCCCGCTGCGTCGCGACCGCTGGCGAAGACGGCGACGACGAGGCCATCGTCGCTCTGGCTGACGCATGATGCCTCGAATGCGACCTTATCCAGCACAGTGCGCAGTTCGATATCGTGGCAGCGATGGAGCGAAACGCTTTCACCCAGGACATCCCGGGCGCGTGCCGTGGCTGCCCCGAGGACGCGGTGGAGAAGGTCGGCACCTTGCGGTTGGGCGGCAGCAAGCATATTCGCATAATCCGCAAACAGTCGCGCTTTCACAGAGCTGAAAGCGTGAAGTCCTGCGAAGGTCGATTAGCAAATCTGCGAAGGTTGCGAAGTTATGGTGGCGCGCAAGGCATTCATAGGGGTTCGGCTTCGGCGCTTGCGCGAGGAACGCAAGCTGAAGCAGGTCGAGCTTGCCCAGGCACTCGGCATCTCACCCAGCTATCTGAACCAGCTCGAACAGAACCAGCGTCCGCTGACCGTCCCGATCCTGCTGAAGCTGAACGCCGCCTTCGGTGTCGACGTTCAAGTTTTCTCAGAGGACGATGAGGCACGCCTGATGACCGACATCCGCGATGCGATCGCCGACGTCGAGGAGGCGGTGTCCGTTGCCGAACTGCGCGAGCTGGCGACGAACATGCCCGCAGTCGGCCGCACGCTGGTCGCGCTGCATCGGCGGTATCGCGATGCGGTCGAGCGCGGCGACGCGATGGCGGCCGAGCTGGGCGACGAATGGAGCATCGGGGGCCGCGCCCGCCAGCCCTTCGAGCAGGTCCGGGACTTCTTCTACGCGCGCCACAACCATGTCGAGTTGCTGGATGAAGCGGCCGAACGCCTCTATCGCGACGCGGGTCTGAGCCCGCGCACGCTTCACGACGGCCTGACGGCATGGTTGAAAGCGCGCCACGGGATCGCGGTGCTGACCGATATTACCACCGCGCCACGCCGCTTCGATCTCGCCGCACAAGCGCTAACGCTGTCCGCCTCGCTGACACCTGGCCAGCGCGTGTTCCAGATGGCGACCCAGCTCGCCTTTCTCGAATTGGGCGAAGTGATCGACGACCTTGCCGACGATCCCGTCCTTGCCGATGCGGAGGCGCGCCGCCTCGGGCGGATCGGCCTCGCCAACTATTTCGCAGGCGCGTTGGTCCTCCCCTACGCCGACTTCCTGACTGCCGCCGAAGCCGAGCGGTACGACATTGAGCGCCTTGGGCGGCGCTTCGGTGTGGGGTTCGAGACGATCTGTCACCGCCTGTCGACGCTCCAGCGGGCGGGTGCGCGGGGCGTGCCCTTCTTCTTCGTTCGCGTCGACCGTGCGGGCAACATTTCGAAGCGGCAATCGGCGACCGACTTCCACTTTTCGCGTGTCGGCGGGACCTGCCCGCTCTGGAACGTCTATGAGGCATTCACTCAGCCGGGCCGTGTGTTGCGTCAGGTTGCACAGATGCCCGATGGGCGCAGCTATCTATGGGTCGCGCGGACCGTGGCGAGCGGGTCCGCCGGGTTCGGCGACCCGGAGAAGGTGTTCGCGATTGGGCTCGGCTGCGACCTGCGCCATGCGGGGCAACTCGTCTATTCGCGTGGGCTCGATCTGGCCGATCCTTCCTTCGCGACACCCATCGGCGCCGGGTGCAAGGTGTGCGAGCGCCCAGCGTGCCCGCAGCGGGCGTTTCCGCCGATCGGGCGGGCGCTCACCATTGACGAGAACACTGCCGCTCCGGTGCCCTATCCCGTCGCCTGACGCTCGGCGCTGGCATCAGCGCGCCGCCATGCGGCGATGATCGACGGATCGGCCACCAGCTTGCCTCCAGAAGACGTCGAGGCGATGCTCGCTGCCGGGGATCATAGGGGCATCGTTCACGCCACTGAAGAGCGGCTGGGACAGCCAGTTCAAGCAGGAACTGCGCAACGCCTTCGCCCGCAACGGCACCATCCCGCCCGCCGACTATCGGGTTGCCGAGCTGTTTTCCCACACGCTCGTCACCCCCAATAGGCGACACACAGTCAGCCCAGCATTTGAGGCACTGCCTCGGTCTCGCGTGATGAACGACTGGCAGAAAGCGGGAAGCGGTCTGGCAGCTTCGAATGACCACTATTGGGTCCGGGCGGTCGGCCGTGCAACCGATCCTGCCTAGCCTACACCCCGACGGCGCGAGGTGAGACATAACAGGGGCGGGCGACTGACACACCCGTGATGCTCTTCCGGTTAGGCCACTGGGGTTGAGAACTGTCGCATGGTTTGTCCCGCATCCGCTCATTGTTTGCTAACTGCCTTCGTGACAAGCTGATAAAGTCAGAGGGGGTGACGATGAACCGAGTTCGGGTGTTCGGGGCCGCATATTGCATCGGTTTCATGCTCGTGGTGGCGATCGGCTATGTGCCGCCATTTCATGACGCCGATGGCAATCTGTTCGGGCTGTTCAAGCTCGACCTTTATGACGACAGCCTGCACTTTTTCTCCGGTCTGTGGGCGGGGATCGCCGCGTGGAGGTCCTATGGCGCGACACGCCGTTATTTCCGCCTGTTTGGGCCGCTCTATTTCGCAGACGGTGTGATGGGGCTGTTCCTGGGCAGCGGCTATTTGGATGGCGGTATCTTCCTGTACGGGCCAGTCCGGGAGTCACTGTATGCGCACGTCTTCGCCAACCTGCCGCACCTCGTGATCGGTGGCGTCGCGATCTGGGTCGGTTATCGGTTGGCGCGGGTGCCTGAGGGGGCAGCGCGGCCGGCGTTGGCGTGAGGCGCCGTTGGCGCCTGGCAGCGCTTGCCGGCGGGCTGATCGCCGCCATCGTGCTGGTGCCGATGGCGTATATCGAGGTGGGTTGCCAGGCGCCGCTGCCGGGCCTCGTCGCCGCGCCTGACCGTACTCCGCTTCTCCCCGCAGCCGATCGGCGGCCGGAGGCGCGCACATTTCTCACATATCCCGAATGGCACATCGTCTACGAAGCGGAAGCCTTTGCGCGGCACTTGGCCGCCGGCCAACCGCCGAGCAGCTTTGCCTATGGTGAGCAAATCGGACAATTCTGGACAAGCTATTGCGCCGTCAACCGGATCATCCACAACAGCCCAGAATCAGGCGCGGCCAAGGTGACGATCTACACGATCGGCATCAGCTACACGGTCGAACTGGCGGTCAAGGCCGCCTATGAGCGGACGATCGGGCGACTGTTCGAAGCGACGAGCGGGTGGGACAGCGCCGATGACCGCCACGGCGCGCACGTCCAGCAACGCTATGGCGCCTTCCTGCATGAAACGCCCTGGTACCGATTTCCTTTCCGCGAGGCGCTGAAAGGCGAATGGCAGACCCGGGAGCCGACGCTGCATGCCCGGCATTGGGAACGCCGGTTCGCCTTGTCGGCGGAATACGGGGTCAAGGCGCTCTACGCCAAGGCGATCGATGCTGCGACCGGCGCGACCGTCGGGCGTGACGAACCGACGCTACGGTTGGTGGTGCGCGGCGATCCTGCCGTCCTCCGCGGCGTTGACCCGCGGTTGCAGGTGGTCGGATCGCTGCCTGGTGGGCTGACGGTGGTGGAGGCGCCGCGTTATCAGCAGTTTAACGACCTGCTGGCGAAGTTGTCGGCTACGCAGGTTCAACTGGTCGAGATCGCAGGCAACCGCACGATCTTCGCCACCTTGATCCTGCCTGACCGCGTGCCTCCACCGGGACCCGCCGTGCTGGCGATGCCTATCGACCGGACGGGTTGGCGACGCGTCGGAGTCACTGTTCCGGTCGCCCGCTTGCTCCCCCTGATGACGCGCGTCCGCGCGCTCGGCGGCACGGTTGAGCATGTCTACGACTATTAGGGCGGTTGGCCGTGCCGTCGCCCAACTCGCCGTGGTGCTCGGCGCATGGGTCCTGATCCTGTTGGCAATGCCCTTCGTCGGGCCGGCCGGCCGGCAAGTGGCGGTGATCGGCGATGGACCGGCGGCCGTGCGGGTCATCGCCGCGGCGGGTGGGCGCGTCGTGGAGGTCCGCCGTGGCGCGACGCTGGCCCGCGGCGACGATGCCGGCTTCGTTCGCCGGCTTTACGCCAATGGCGCGCGCGCGGTGATCGAGGGTCGGATCGGCGCTGGCTGCTTCGCGACCAAGGGCGCGTAGCGGGCGTACCAAGTGTTACTGAAAAGCCCATTCGGATCCCAGTCGCGCTTGGCGGCGAAGAAGGTGCCGATCTCGGGATAGGCGCGCTCGAGCTGTGCGGGCGTGTAGTGCAGCTGATAGGGAAGGAAGAAGCGGCCGCCGTGGCTGGCGGTGAGGTCAATGAGTTCGCTGGTCAGCCGCCGCATCGCCGCCGTGCCTTGAGGCGTGGTCGGCTGGTTGAGGTAGAGCACTACCGAAAACGCTGGCGCGGGCGCGTAGCTCAGCGCGTTATCCTCCGCGCCCACCGCCCGGATCGACGCGTTGACGAGGTTGGCGTGCTTGCGTTCGAAAATCGCGCGCATGCCGTCAATGAACGGCACAATCTGCGCGCGCGGGACGAAATACTCGTGGAGGATGTCGGTCTCGCCCGGCAGGTCGTTGAACAGATAGGCGACCGAATCGTGCATGGGGTCGTTGCGCGCGACCAGGCACGCCTCGCCCGACCCCTGCGCCTGCGCTCGCGTTATCGTGCAGCTTTCGAACCGGTGCTCAAGATGCTTCTCGCTCCACCATTTCCAACGCTTGAACGTGTCGTTGCGCTTGGCGAGGTTGACTATCACGCGGCGGATTTTGGTGGAGGTCACTTCCGATAGGACCGCGCGGTTCAGCGCCTGATCTTCGGGATGCTTGGTGTAGGTGTACACCAACGCCTCGCGCAGCAGGCTGCCGGGCGAGGTCGACAGGTGGACATAGCTGAGCCCGACGCGGGGGTTGGCGGCAATCCGCTCGAAAGTGGCCGGGAAGGCGCGATAGTCGATGATCTCGCGGCCGGAGCGATAAACGTCGTTTGGGACCACATCGAGCGTTGCCGACAGGATCACGCCGAACAGTCCGTAGCCGCCGACCACATGCCGGAACAGCTCTGCATTCTCGTCGCGCGACGCGGTGACTACCCGGCCGTCTGCAAGCATCAGCCGGACGCTGCGCAGCGAGCCCATCACCGCGCCCGCCTGATGATCCATGCCGTGCGCGTTGACGCTGATCGACCCCCCGACGGAGAAGATGTCGGTGGACTGCATCGCCTTCACCGCGAACCGCGGATGCACGGCCAGCTGGATCGCGTGCCAGGTCGCGCCGCTGCCCACCGTGACAGTGCGTGCCGCTGGGTCGAGCCGGATCGCGTCCATGCCGCGCATGTCGAGCACCACGCCCCCGGAGCGGAACGCCTGGCCGCCCATCGAGTGCTTCACGCCCGCTGCAGAAACGGTAAGCCCGTGGGCGCTGGCATAACGCAGCGCCGTGGCGACATCGGCCTCGTTTCGCACGCGGACCACGCCGGCGACGGGCGTGCGGCTGAGGCAGCTCGCGTCATTGACATGGCCGCCGCGCTGCGCCCAGTTCGGTTCGCGCACGGCGGCAGCGCGGGGCCGCTCCTGCGGCAGCGGCGGCAGCACGGTGGCGCAATCCTTTGGGCCGGCGGGATCGGCAGCCAGCGGCGCGACATAGGCGGCAGCCCCGGCGGCGGCGAGCGCCAGGATAGAGGTTCCAACCAACAGGCGCTGATGCTTCATCGGACCGGCTCCGCGATGGCGGCGTCGAGCGCCGGCAGGAAATGAACGGCATCTTCGATATGAGGCACATGGCCGACGCCGGGCAAGCGGGTGATCGGCGCACCCAACAGCCGAGAAAGCTGCAGGCCCTGGGCGATCGGCGTCACCGTATCGGCCTCTCCCCAGATCAGCCGCACGGGTGGCTTCATCAGGCGCAACGCCGACGAGCGGCGGCTCGATGCGCCATCGTCGGCTGCCAGCAGCGACGGAAGCCAGGCCGCATAGGCGGCGGTAGTGCCGGGCCGGCGCATCGGCGCGCGTAGCGTCTCCCGCCAGCGTGCTGCCGCTTCCTTTTTGGCAAGCATCGATCGAGACAGGGCGCCGATCGCATGCGGGTTGGTAAGGGTCGCCGCAATCAACGGCTGCGACAGGACGGCTGACCGGAGTAGGGGCACGCCCCCATTCGAGGAGGGATCAAGCTCGCCCAGCGCACCATCGACGAGCACCAGCCGCGCGACCTGATCCGGATGACCGAGCGCGAATTCGGTCGCTGAGCCGCCACCGAAGCTATGCGCGACCACGATTGCAGGGCCGCGCGCCGTTGTCGCCAACACCGCAGACAGGCGGGCGGCCTGCGAGCGCCGGTCGTAGTGCGCGGCCGCATCATGTTCGGAATAGCCGAACGGCGGCAGGTCGACGGCGACCACATGATAGCCCCGTGCCGCCAAATGCGACGACACGTCGCGCCAGAAGCCGCTCCAGCCTGCAGTACCTGGCACGATCAGAACGGTTGGGCGGGTTGGCACGCCGTGTTCGTCCACTGTCACTCGGCCGAGCGGGGTGGCGACTGAACGAAGGTGGGCAGGCACCCGCCCGTCGCGCTCGCGCACCCATGCCGCACCACGAATGACAGCAAGCACTGCTGCCGCCGCCAGCAGCACCAGAAAGCAGCGAAAGCAGGCGCGGGGGAGCATGCGCTCGGTAATAGCCCAGAACCCTTACGGAGCGGCTACCAATCGCGCTGCCGAAGAAGACGCGACGTTGTGGAAAACCCGGCTCGGCTTGCGCATCGTCAGCGTCCGCTTGAAGAACGCGGACCGACCACCAACGGCTGTTCCGATCGCTCGGCCCAGGATGAACTAACGGCCAGTTTTGGAGGTCGGCTTGGGTGGTCCGACTGACTGCAATTGGGTCTTCGGGTTTGTTTCACAACGCCAGTTTTGACAACGTCTCGCCAGTTTCGGTGCGACTGAGATGGCCGTAGTGCCGCTCGATCATCTCCGCGTTCGTGCCGCTGATCTGCGCGACGCTGAGGAGCGGCGACCGGGCGTCGACGAGGTCGGTGATGATACTGTGGCGGAGCGTGTAGGCGGTAGTTCCCACCGGCAGCTTTGCGGCGGCGACGGCGTCGGCAATCGGCCGCTTCCACGTTTCTTTCGCCCAAGGCTTGTCGTTCGCGCGGGCTAGGAGGGGAGCGGGGGGGGGCTCTCCCTTCAGCGCGGGCGCCGAGAAGCTCCGCAGCCTTGCTCGGTATGAGGATGCGCCGCGGCTTACCGCCCTTGTCATGCCCTATACTCAATTCCGACGTTCGCGCGTCGAAGTCGGCGACGGTCAGGTGCGCCACAGCGCCCGGACGCAGCGGCAGTAGGCGGAGTGTCCGGACGAACGGCTTCGGTTCGGGATCGATCTTCTGCAACGGCAATCGCCGCTGATCCCGATCGAGATAAAGGGTGTGCTGGCGATCGGCATTTCGGATCGCGCGCAGGGCTTCCTGCCACGCGGCGTCCGTCCCAGGCGTTCCTGGCGCCGGCACCTTGTTGACGGCTGCCCGAAGAATGGCCAATTCATGATTAATCGATGACGGCGCGCGAGGGCGCGTGACCTGCGGTCCCTTCTTGCGACGTGTCACCAGCGCCGGCTTCTGCCGCGGGCGCTGGCGCCATGCCTGCAAGTGGCTGCGCCGACGTTTCGTCAGCTTTACGCTGGCGATAGGGTCGGAAAAAATGCCGCATGTGACGCGGCCCACGACGTCGGGGTGGGTTTCACGGTAGCGTCGGCAAGCATTCTCGACGGTGTCGATCCGCCCCGCAGGCTGGCCGCCTGACTCGACCAAAATCGCGAACGCTTCAGCCGCTTTATTTGCATCAGCGAACCGATCACGACCGGGGAGGGTGCCGAAGTCGCCGAGAGCCTTGAGCTGATAGCGGCGTTGTCCCTCATCGTAGGCGCGCGCGATCCATGTTCCCGCACCATCACGTGCGGACGGACGGTAACTAAGGAAGCACCCTG
>JABASF010000383.1:6484-44153 GCA_019776145.1 Harlomillsia oculata | reverse complement strand
AAACAAGACTTTGAGAAAGCGGAGTATCTTCTGGACTGGCGAGAGGAGGATAAATCCCGTAAGGTAGTGAATCCACATGCGTCAACGTGGGAATTGGCATTGAAGAAGTAACTTTTGGATGACCTGTACAATTAGAGTTTTGCACGTGTCCACAGGACTTCTTATTATTGCGCTCGAATCCTATATAAACAAGTTTATACTATACATGACTATAAGCCCCATATTGTTTAAAATTAATGAGAATTAGATTAGAATATATAGAAACATTACTGTAAGGTTTGGTAGTTGATTCTGGCCCACATAACATTTTCCGAATGCAGCACCCAATGAGGAAAAATGCAGCGATTATGAGGATAATCAAAGGAATTAGCATGACCCTAGAAAGCATTATTAATTCGTTAGATAATCTCATTACGGTAACACATTATTATGACTAACGTACGGTGAAAGTATATCGAAATCTTCTTCAAACTGAGGAGAACTTGAACTTGTTCCTGGAGGCTGGGATTTGCCAGGAAATTTCCCAATCACTGCAAACTTTACCATTGTGAATACATGAGACGCGTAATATAATTTCAGAAAAGAAAGAGATCTTTACACTCGATATGATTTAATCTATAATCTATCCAGTATGAATTTTAAGGATTGGTTGAAAGTTACAAAGCTTATAATGGTTAATGTTTTCTTTCGTCCCACAATCTCACTCAAGTAAAGTGAGTGCAGTGAAAAACAGTTCTGACTGCACATTTCCCTCAAAACCAAACAAACTTTGATCTAAAAATATATACAAGTCAGTAGTAATGTCCTATTGAGCGCACGCTTGCGACGCGAATTATCATTGGTCCAAAAATAGCTATTGCCATTTTGCAAAGTTTGGAGGTTACACTACAATAAATTCACGCATGTTGACAATATTCTTGCACAAAAGTGTATTTTTACAGCTTCTTTGGTTTTGTTTACGTTCAGAACGCACTGAATGTGATGTAATGCGTTTTTTTACAAACTGAGTAAAGCTTGAACATTACAATGATGTAAGATACTTCTGGGATCCGTTCCTGGGCTCAGGTTCGGTTGTCACTTGTGCGACCTTTGTTCTTTTAACAGGTCATCAGTCATCATGAAAAGCAAAATCAAATGCCTCTTATTCTTATCTCATGTTGGTTTTCTGCACTAACTTGCCAAACTCACAACAATCATGAATGAACATTATTTTGAAAATCATTTAGGCAAAGAATACGGCCGATATGTATTTTAGTTTTGTACGTTACATTAATTAAAGACGGACAATTCTGGTAGGTGCACTGTGAGAATGTTTCGTGATGTTTTGACCATGTTTTGACAAATTAAAATTTTATTTTAGAAGTGCTTGCTCTGCTGGCAAAGAAGTTAGAATTGGAGTAGAAAACCTCAAAAAGATTTACATGAAGTAATTTAGTCATGAATTAATGCTTATAAATTTCCAGGATTTTACATTTTTTGTGTTTCGAGAAAGATTGAAAATTGTATAATGATAAAAATTGAAAAGACGCCCAATCGCTATGTTATGAAAAGCTATGTGTAAGTATCAAATAAACCAACTAGTAACCATTAATAGTCCTACGACATATTTATACAAATCTACTTCTTCTTTTGGTTAACTTGAACTGCTACATAAGCCTTGTTGTCACGATATGGGTGTCTGGAATCTGGTGCTGAATAAGAGTACGTGTAAGCATATTTTGGTTGCGGTGGAACCACAACAACTCCAGCCGACTGTACAGCTGTAAATTGTGGACCGGGTGGGACTACAACTGCCGGTGGTGGTGGTCCTGCACGAACCAGAGCTGGTCCAGGTGGTGGTACAACGTGGGACACAACAGTTCTCACGTCATCATCCCCATCTGTGGAAGCTCTGGCACTCGGGGCGATAACGACGGAAGCGCCAGGCGCAACAATGGCCGTTGTATGAGGATTGGCGACTGCGACGTCACCGCGTCCTAGTCCTCCAGCCGACCGGAAAAGCCCATGTCGGTTTCCAGTTCGTGCAACGGCTTCTGGGCGTATTTCAGCGTGACCTCCCGGTCCTACAATGGCAGTGACTGATGGAGACGCGGCAGCAATGTCACCACCGTGACTTCCGATGGCAACGGTGTTTCCGCTTTGTCCATCTCGAAGAGTCACAGCGGAGTCTGAATGAGGTGGACCTGGTACGGGAACTGGAACTGGGACGGCTACCGCTGGTGGAGGTCCTATAAAATTGGATTATGACATTATTAATTGATGGTCATGTTTGCTATTAACAATGCAATTTGATGTTAAATTCCACTTGCCAACGACCACTGCTGGAGCAGCAGCCCTGGTAGCTACAACATCAACGGGAAGAACAACTCTTCTTGTACTCGCAGGTCTTTCATATACTTTCTCAGCGTAAAGAACTTCGGTTTTAGGTCGGTAGCCTTTAGCGTCTGCAAAGTAGTGAACTTTGATGGGAATACCGTCTGGACGGACATAAAGAGTTTCTCCTTCAACTGTTCCATCGGCAAGACGTCTCTCCGTCACGTAACGATGGTTTCCCGTGTAGGCATACCTTGACACAGACACATCACATACATAAAATTCAATTCATTTGAAATCTTTGTCACTTTGTTGTTGTTTGCTGCTAGTTCCCCATGAAATTGCGAAACTATTTTGAGCATTTTGTCCTTTGTGCTTACAAATCAGAGTCACAAAATCATCCTACGTCAAACAGAGCAAGCCTGTTGCACAGCAGGGAATGCGCCACATTGTACTATATAGCATCGCATTTGTTTATTGTTTTCAATTTCAAAAGACATGTTTTAAAATTCCTTTCTTTCAGGTTTACACACTTGTATTAAACTAATACAATTAACCACAAAGAAAGGATTGAATTTAAAGAGTGTTACGTAGGACTATTACGTAAAACCACGTTAGCAGAAATGAGGTGCAGAAGTCAGCCTTCGTTTATTAGTACTTCAAATGGACATTGTTTTAATCGTCTTTATAAGGGATTCAAACTTGAAATGAAAACCCAAACGTAGACGTTTTTCTCACGTAACTCAAAAACCGTAACAAATTCCAATCTCATTGCATTTGAAGTCTACAGAGAAGATTGTAAATCATGAATGATTCACTTTTCCCTTGTTTCTTATTCTGTGTCAACATGAAATGCCAACAGTATTCCAACAGTAATTCCTTGAAGTAAAATTTTAGATGGGTAATGCTAACGTAACTTGCAAACAGTAAAAGGTTCTTATGGTTCGACTGATAGTCCAAAAGTCCAAATGAAAACTACAACAATGGAAAAACTGAAAGGAGAAGAAAGATGAACGAGAGGAGGCGTGTGTAAATCTTAGCTTCATGGTAATAGAACAACGACGAGAATACGCTTTAAATCGGCTGAAATGCTCAGAAAGCACGTATGTTTTTGTTGTTCCGTTTTAGTAAAGTGATAAATCATTCATTTTTGCGGGACTGCCAGGAACATCAACAAGGAATCATTCCAACACTCTCAGTCGTCAATGTAAACGGATCTTAGCATGCAAATCATGGAAATTAATGATACTTGGACCTTGGGATGGAAGGAGTACGAAGGAAAGGTAAAATAATAATATTCCATGACCACGAAGAAGCAGGACTGAAAAGTACCGGCGACGAAAAGTCGAAGAGGATGCGCGTGAATAGATGAATTTGGAAATAAGGTAGACCGGATGTTCCAAGGGCACATTATCTGAAGGAATTTTTGGTTTTTGTCCATGTGTAGTATCTGTGAGTTTGAGTTTGGAATAGACAAGAAGTTGCTTTTTGAGAATGACGCAAAAAATGTGAATGAACAAAAGTCTTGTTGAAGAGACCGCAAAAAGCATGAGGGTAACAAGGGAAAAGGAAGGGACGAAGGAATGCGATGTGATGATAGTCACTATTTTTCTTTACGCTTCTGTTTTTCATTGAGTCATTTCATGTTTCTAACCTATCATTTACCTACCTATTTTCCACCTTGAATTCCAAAACCAAACCCTCTTCTCCGGCTTTGGAATATTTGAAGCTTGGACTTGGAAATCCAACGACTTGCTTCATTCGGTCTTATCAACAACCACCATATCATGTCATGTTCATCACCGGTACCAGTTTACCAGTGTACGAGAAAAGCAGTGCTGTATCGTATAAGTATCCTCTTGTCCTATCATCCTATCATCCTAAAACACTATCCTTACAAATTAAGGCTACTTCTTGAAAGGTTCATTCTTGCTATAGTAAAGGCTTCAAACCCAACGTAGTAATATGAAACGAATGCTAATGAAGTGGCTGGAGAATCTTCAATGACGAGAGATGTAGAAAGAATGAATTGATTAGGAATAAAAGTTAATGCTTTCATCTCAACTCACTCATCCATTTATATAGTGTTTTAAAGGGGTATTGTATTCTTAAAAACACCCACCCTTTCAAAATGTTATGGGAATTGTGAGATTTTGTGCAACACACGCTGCTGCACACACTCATGAATACGGTGTGAACTTGTTGGTTCTTCTCACGAATATAAAATCCAAGAAAATGCAATGAATTGAAAGAAGTTACGAGAAGAAGAGGAGAAAAAGAAGTGAGCACTAAGTAGTTTAAAGTCTGTTTCATTGCTACACATAACAAATCCCAATAAAGAGTGTATGTGTCGGAGGGGGTCTCAAACATCTCAAAGCATTTGAGACTCTCAGTCTCAAGACTCAAGGGCCTGTGTTTCTCTTGTTTGAAAACGTGAAAAGACGTTTCGACCACCCTTCGGCACTCAAGACTCAAACGTCTTGGTCTTGACTACCTGTGCATTTCTGTCTGCATGCCTTTGGCTTTTATGAGTGAGCACAAGAAGAAACTGCGGCACGTCTCCTGTTCATGCAACATTCCTACAACAGTTAAATCCTTCAGCCTCCCTCACCTGACAATCTCATCTGTACTGTCAAAAGGTACCAAACCTCACCTGCGAACTGATGTTGGATGCAGGGGATCAAAATCTCGTTTGGGATATCTCACACCCTTTTATATTTCTCAAGATTTGTGCATTTGCGTATTGATGAATCAAAAAAGATTCCAAAACTATTTAATCGCTACGTTTAATATGCTGAATGATTTTGGAAGAAATGTCAAGTTCCCCCAGAAATTTAGACCGTTCCGTATTGAACAGGTGTGAGAGTCATTGAGTATGTGACACTAACCTACCTGTTGTGTAGATTCCTCCGGTCTCGTCCCATACAATTCCTTATGTAGTCTACTATAACTTCATCCATACATTCCCACAGTGTAGTTTTTGTATGTAGAGGAAACGAGCTCAAACGAGCTCCACTAACTTTACTTATTTAGCACACGAAGAAAGGAAACTTTGCTTAGTTCTACACTAACTTTCAACCCTTCTGCTCTCATAGTTCTTCGAACAAGGTCAACAAAAATATTCCATACCCTTACAGCTGTCATGCGAATTAAAAAGTGCAAATAAAACATTTGTCCCGAAAAATTCCACATTCCATACATTCGTAGCTTTCACTTGTGCCTTGTAACTGTTAAGTATTAGCTTATAAGGAGAAATTATGAAGTGATTAAATGTAAAGAATCCAGGAAAAGGGAGTCTGGATCACATTTCAACTGCGAGAAAGTGTGTGTTTCATAACAGAAATCCAGCAACTCCGCTACGCCTACGACCTGTTTTTGGTGTGGTTCCAGCATGCATTCCAGCACATGGAGAACGTTTACAGGACTCGCATGCGTTTTGCATGTGGTCCTACTACTTTTTTCATTGACTTTCGCACAAGAAATGAATGGGAATGGAGATTCTGAGAAAGCATTTGGAACCTTAATCGGAAAGTTTAACGTGTATCATCATTCCGTTGGGGGTTCAGTGTACGCTGTGAATGATACGACATTTTTTATAAAAAATTTTAACTACGATGGAAGTGGGAAAGATGCTTATTTCTGGGCCGGGTCTCATGGAAATGGTCCGAACCCGAATGGATTCATAGTTCCAGATCAGTGGGGGAGAACCAACATTTTACAGAAATATGATAACAAAGATTTCACTCTCACGCTCCCAGAAAACAAGAAAATTACAGAGATCAAATGGCTTGCAGTCTTTGATTTAACGAAATTTGTAAGTTTTGAAACCATCAATTACTACAAAAAATTACTCGTACAATTACATTCATAAATTTTCGAAATGCCCTTTCCTTGTTATGAATGAACTCAATGAACGTACCTAATGACCCTTTTGACATTGACGCTTGTTCAATTTTTTTGAGTCATTCAACGTGTGCAAAATAATCATTGGATGTGGCAATTATGATGTCATAATTGCTATAATTTTCTCAGGAGAACTTTGGGGATGTGTATGTCCCGGAGGGATTCCAGCCTCCTGGTGTCGAAACGTTACCTCCATTGACTGCAAAATCCGACGACTGTTCTTCTGACCAAATTGAACTCATTGACTTGAAGACGATTCGGATTAACAATTTGAATTTGGGTACTTTTGATGACCAAGGTAATCAATTCATAACCAATTAATCATACATTCGCAGGCCATTTTTCATATTTTAAGCCCCATGATCAATCCATTATTTTTAAATTCACAGAAGTGTACTTCTTAGTCGGTAAAGGACACGTACCGACTTTGAGAAACGGAGCGCAGAGAATCCCCGATGAAAATGGATAGTGAGTTGCTTATAGTTGCTTTTCGATATAATTGAAAAATATAAACTAATGAACACGGTTTTCACTAACTATTTTATTATATACCTAATAATAATAATTATCATTCTAATTTATTTAGCTTGGAGCCTCTGCGATCTTACAATAACGAAGATGTCCTGCTAATTCTTCCAGGAGAATTAACACTTGATAACATAGACTGGCTTGCAATCTACGATAAAATGAATGACAAGCCGCTTTGTTACGTCAGCATCCCTAGTAATGAAATCAATGTTCCTCCAAGTTTAAGAAAGATAGTGGTAAGTTTCTCTCTATCCAAAAATATTTTCAAAAATATTATGTACTAATGAAAATTGTTAATTATTTTCTATTCAGAAATATGACTACAGTCTTCCAAATTGCGAGCCCCTGCACAATAATTTCCACGTCAGTTGGGACGTAGTTGGACAGACAATTACAATTGAGCTTGTCGCTGTTGCTAATGATGACAATTGGTTAGGATTTGGTATTTCTGGGCACCCAAATCGGACTCAAATGATCGGGGGCGATGTAGCCATTGGATGGCTCAACCTTCGAACTGGTCAGGGAATCGTTGAAGATTACAATATGGATGCGAAAACTCCGGTATGCACATGTATACATGTATAACACTTCATTCTGCTACTTGTTATGAAACAATGTGAAGTATAGTAATCCTTTAATGCATTTATGGCATTTCTGCTTTAGTGCACAAATGTGCTAGATGTGAAGAGAGGAGTGTGCAAGGATTCCGTTTTGGGTCATGCAGATGCTGTTCAGGTTTTGGAAGGACGCCGAGTGGGTCCTTTGGTTGTTATCAAATATCGAAGACAACTCAGCAAATCTGATGAGATTGACAAAGAAATTCCTATCAGCGAGGTATATTTTTCAAGTTGAACTACTGCAAATGAGATCTGTTGGGTTGAATCATAAACCTTTTTTTCAAATTCGCAGCCCGTCCCAATCATTTGGGCAATGGGTCGTCTAATGCCAAATGGTCAGCCTGGCTTTCATCATCTGTATCCAAAACATTTGAAGAAACTCAAGCTTGTCAATAAACCCAGTAAGGATAATCCCGAGAAATCTAGCTCTGGTTCGGATGAAGATGGTTCAGAAATGAAATCCTGTATGCCTTTTGTAATGGCTGACAAAAATGAAGTCATGTAAGCTTTGCAGTTTGTAAATAACACAACTCGGAATCTTCATAATTTGTAATCAGTAATCGTGTTGTGTGCCATTTCAGAAAACCATGGGGCCCCTTTAAAATCGTGGACGCAAAATTGCGAGCTTTTAATGCTCGTTTGGGACCTGCTGCTGGAATTCGTGGTTATGAAGGGGTGTCAGGAATGGCGAATCCTGGCTACGCGTGGTACATTCACGGATATCTTGCGCCCGAATTATACATGCAAAGAGGATTAACATACTCATTCCGAGTGGAAGGTGGAAACAATCCTCATAACGTGGAAACCTATCATCCATTCATAATTACAAATGAGGAGGTGGGCGGTGCAGACTCCAAACCAGGGAAAGTGATTTTGGCTGGAACGGAAATCACAAGAAGAGGTCAACCACGTCCGACGGCTGCGGGACGTCTTTGCATTTGGCGTCACGAAAGATCCGATCGTCGTCTTGACTTAAAGTACCCTACTTTTGAAAAATACAGAAACCAGCTCAAGCTTAGATGTGAGAATGGTTCTGAACCAGCCATTCTTGAAGTGACGCCCAATTCGTCATGGCCTGATGTTGTTTACTATCACTCGTACGTGAGTCCTAATATGGGCTGGAAGATAAACGTGGTCGATAGTCTCGACCGAGCTGAAGAAGTGATAGCAGCAAGTGCTTCTGCGTTGTCTCCACACTTTTTTGCTTTGCTCATTATGGCTTCTCTTACACTCACTTCAATATGTTCATTAGTCACCTTAACAAATTCAACTGAGAAACGAGGAATTCGCATTAACTAAAAAGAAGCTTCAAAAAAATGCTAATTTTATACGCTCCAAAGTATACAAACTATCGATTTGTTTGATATCCCTTGAATTTTGACGCTACTACGCTGAAGAGTCAAAATTGCAATTACTTTGTTCAATACTCTTTTCAATACTTCAAAAACTCACTGTACTATTATTGTACGTATTGTTAGTATCATGATTACTCATATTCTAATTGTTAATGTACTGTTCAAACTATAAAAAGTATACAGTTTTTTTAAGGCAATTGATAATTATTATTATAATTAACGCCCATGCAGCAGCAGCAAAAAAGGAATCTCAACTTGTCGTTTTTTGTATAAACAACTTTAACAGACTGATTATTGCGTGATGTACAATTATACTTGTGTTTTGGTGAGACATGTGACAAATACTGTGAAATGTGTGCAATGTTTGTTATGTAGATTCTTATTATAAGACTTAAAAAATATTGTAAAGGAAGGCGATTCTCATCTCCTCATGTTCACCGAAAGTTGAAAAAAATCTGATCTTTTATAAATTATAATTCTGATGACAATGAAAGAGTGATCACTGTACCGCTTGTGTATACATAGGATTTTAAGAAGACACTGTTCAATTACGGAGATTGATTAATCTCGAATTTAAATTATACGACTCGGTATTGATTGAATTTTTCGATGAAATTAAATGATCAAAAACTCAGTTATTACGATTTTTTTAAACCGGATTAGTTCCAAATGCGTTCTATTCTACTGATTCTATCATTTTTGCATGCAAAAAATTCCATTGTTATTACAGCATCTTCTACAACACAAACAATGCAATCGTATGACCAGAAACAGAATTCACAAAGAAGTGGCAGAAGGACTTGTCCGCGGGATTGAGTTTGCCTGCACGCACGCACAACAACAACGCAACGTCTTTTGCATTATTGCATGCTGTAGTAAAAGAAGTTGAACGAACCACAACGTTCATTAATATTCACACACGTTTCTTCCATCCACAAAATTCATCTTCAGAATTTTGACTGCGTGCTCAACAGCACCAGCAACGATGCGAATCTCAAAACCAGACGGACAAACTCAATTTCACTTTACTGCCAAATTACAAGGCGCTGTTCGGTTTTTTACCTTCATTCTTAATTAATTGATTTTTGGTATACTACAAAAGATGACTTTTGCTACTAGAGTAAAACTGATCTCAGTGTTCTAACTTCTAAGTCTAAGTGAATTCATAATTAAAAGTTTAAAAGTACTAACTTGTAGGTTCCATCTGCCAGTACTTCCGAATAGTGATCGGATGACACGGAAGGAAGAGTTCGGTACGATCGAGGTGCTGAGTTTGCAATGCAAACCAATGTTCCCAGTATTACCTTTAAAGTGGTTTTAATGAAAAATCATTAATTATCATTACTCTTAAAATGCATAAATGAATGATTGATGCACCCCTGCATCAATGAAAAATTGAGATGAGAACAATTCATGCCACGAACCAAGAATCGTATCATGTTCCCCATTTCTGCTTTTGGAGATTTAGATTTAGTCACCAAAACTCAACAAAGTCCTTCCTGGAATGAAAGATAGGGAACAATCGAACAATGGATTTAAATGTTGACAAAATGCAAACGCCGATATTTTAAAACTGCCAGTGACCGATGTACATGTAATGTAAAATAACAAGACTAATAATATTAGTTTGATGAACGGTGGGACGTGGGAAACAAGGAAGGTAATGATAATGGTAGATTTGATAATGAATTACCAAAAGCAAGAAGACAAGAGAAGAAACAGGAGAATCTTTCAGTGTCAAACGACAAGGCAGACTGAAACTTCTTTCTTCTCAGATCCTGAGATCTTTGGAAAAGCAAATTGGACGCTTCTTCACGGTGCTATGCAGGTTTTGGAGATGCCAGGTGCCAGTGCAACAACATCCCAAATCATGATCATCACAAGAAGTCAAGCCCGTCTTCGTATTGCCAATTGCCACAAGGCCTTGGGCACATTTCGAGCGTAGGCTAAAACGTCATTTTGCTCCCTTCTCGTCATTTTTTTGCGAATGTTCTCGTTGTGTTCGCATATTTCTGTAGTTTTTCCACGGCCAATGATTCGCATCTTCGTTTTGGTTTTGTCGCATGGTTCACCTAATAAATAAATGTGTGGGGCGACACCCAAAAAGCTGACACCAAAATTGGATTGACGAAACATATCCGCATGTGTAATTTGGAGATTGAATGAGATCCACCCGAACAAAAAGGACTGTCTTCAAGGACGCTCATTTTTTGTCCCTTTTCAGCACAAGATTGTCTTGTTTTTAGAATTTTAGCGTGGGACTATTCTTCATGTTAACTGTCGTTAGTGATGTAGTTCTTACGTAACCCAACCATTATAATCTGCTAATTGCTAATGAGAGACGATGACTTATGAGGTGATGTCTACGAGAGATTCAAAACGGACATTGTACACATTTAATTTCACATGCTTCATCATCATCCTCTTTATGACTTACGATTACGATTTGAAATGCTTTTGAACTTATGGTCATAATCGGAAGGTCACAGACTGCGTGACGGCAAAAATATGAAAGTAGTGGTTTTACTTGCCAAAACCATTAAAATTACCTATAACAAATGTGTCTTCTATTTGAGTCTTGTGCTGTGTCGTGAGATGATGCATTGATAAGAATAGAACAAAATTGACGGTATGACAATCGACCTTAACTTATTAACTTATTATTTATTCAAACCAGTCTATAATGCTTACGTAAGGATTAGTTTTTGCTTATTTCCAAGCAGATTAAAGAACACTAAGTCTTCGTTTTCACTTGTACAGTTCAAAAGTTTGCAATGGTTAGAGTTAAAATACTACATAAAATTGAAGTCAAATATTGAAAATGTGTTAAGGAAGCGGAAGAAAATCCGGAAAAACCTTCTGACTGTTTCAGAAGACAAGGCTTATTGGTCACTTCCATTATTGGTTTGTAGGTTGGGAATGGAACAACGTGTTTCTGTACATTAAAGAAGCGGAATTAGAAATTAATATCAACCGAGATTACACGAAACAACAATCTAGTGAACTACAATCTTCAAAGAATCCATACATTGAAGAACCTATGGATTATACTAACACTATAAAATTCATGTAAACTAACCGTGATTGCTATTTTTCGGCCTCCAGGTGCAGCACAATGCA
Source organism: Harlomillsia oculata (assembly GCA_019776145.1). NCBI lineage: Eukaryota > Metazoa > Arthropoda > Collembola > Entomobryomorpha > Oncopoduridae > Harlomillsia > Harlomillsia oculata. Next base: position 32,317 of record JABASF010000383.1, on the reverse strand, counting down.
TATAATGCGTTCCCAATCGCCACTTTTGTTCGACAGTCCGACTAAACTGTTGATCATGCCATGGTAAAGTAAGCATGAAATCGTGAATGCTCACGTTTTGTAAATGTCCAGGACGTTCAATTTTCACATCACGAAAGATATCGGAATACACTTCTTTCAAATTCCCTGGTTCGATTATAACTGCATCGTCTATTTGAGCTAATTTCCGCTTTTCTCTGCAAACATGTCAAATTAATTATCATTTGGTTAAGTTACTCTACCGCAATGTTTGCCATCAATTAATTTTTGTTAACTAATGTACTTACTCTGGGATCTTGTTGGGATCATACGGCAATGAGAATTTACGAAGAATTTCCCCTTGAGCTTCTTTGATTCCAACAGCTCCCAAATAAGAGTAAAACTCAGGTTGACTTCGGCAATCAATCAGGGTGGACTTTGGGTAGTATGAAATGAAGCTTTCGCACATTTCACGTCTTGCTGATAATCCACCCTAAAGAGACATTGTATAAAAATGATTATGTATGAAATCCTAAGCTCGTTTGTAAACTGTACACAATTTAAGCAGTACTTGGAACTCGTTATCTAACTTACGTAAATAAATGTATTGTTGCCTTCTGTTTCAAATGTACATTCAGTAATCAGCACATCTCCGGGAAGTACAGTCACTTCTTTCTCCAAATTTCGATAATGCTGGAAATTAAAGTCAACTGCATTATCTTGAGCGATGATTGGCAGCTCTTTCCCGTTTCGGATGTGACGAAGGACGATTTTCTTTCCTCTCAAATGAGCGTGAAGTAGAACAGAAATAATCTTTATGCCTTCTGGTCCTATACCCTTTAATTTTAGAAAAGCGACATACCATTTTCTGAATTTTGACAAAGTAACATTAACAAAATGTTAATTTCAAAATCGAAATTATAGTAATAAATATACCTCATTTGTGCAATCTGCGGAGCAAAACCCAGTGACCGTAAAGGCCTTTTGGTGTGGTGGAATGCTGAAAAACGGGGTTCGTCGATGTCCAGCAAATAGTATTGCAATTTCATAAGGTCGTAACTTTGGAGTGTAGAATACGCGCAAACCCGAGCTATCAATTACTGCAAAATCAAGATACAATCAGAAGAAAGCAGCACGAGAAATATAACTAGGAATAACTTAACTAAAATAATAATTAATTTGTACAACGTTTTAAAATATTTATACGGTATTTTCCTGCGGGATTTTCATAGTGAACTTCCAGTCTCAAAAAAGTAGGCTTTGTCGTTGTGCCCATCACGTCCCCAAGATGATCAGGATAGATTTCCCCTTTTGATCCAATTCCTGTTGCAATTCGGAATTCAAAACAATACTTTTTCCATTCACTTGGAGCTTCGTCAGTGTAACAATCAGCTCCTGGATGATTTAGATACTTTGCAAATACAGATTCCTCTGATTCTCCAAGAATTTCGGGAATATGACATTGAAATATGCTGACATGATGGATGTAAGGTGCCATGCCAGGACTTATAATTGGCCGATACTGAAATATGTTCATGAAGACCACTTAAGATGTGTCACATCTATGCATTAGTGCAATAATGTATATAGTATAGTCATTTGATTATCTTTACGGCGACAACGTGATGAGGCTTGTCAAATTTTTCCATTTTGTGAATATTGCAATGATAGTACGTTTCTGCAAAGGGTACAGTGATCTGCAAACAAAATGAAACCATATGGGTCATATATCACCGAATGTAAGCTTGTTTTTGATAAATTCTTTTCTTTAATTCTCACGTTGTTCATGGTGAAATCAATATGAAATACATCTTTAGGATAGACACTTTGTTCATCCGGGTAGCGGGCCTTTGTTTGAGGCGCTTTCAAGAATGCACTTAGAGATCCACGTTGAAATACATCATACCCATGGTACGCAACAGACAATTTCATAGTGTGATAATCTTCGTAGAAATACGACGGATCCTGATCACTAATAGCCCAAATCATGCGCACTGTGTCATCCTAAGTAGCAAAATCCATTCGTAGATTAGAAATATCCATAGTCAAAATGGGCACTTAAGACAATGCTAGTCTTACTCCAAGAGGAAAATCATTGTCGTCACACGTGTCCCACTTCCTCCTAAAAATGATTTCGGTCACATCATCAATCTGAGAGCCAGAAAGCAACTCCACATTTTGCTGTGGATCTTCAACCGGAGGACCGTTGTGTGTTGCATGCATATCCTATTATCATTAGTAGTCAGTAATAAGTCGTATGAAAAGCTTTAAAATAGAATTTCCTCGTAAGTGGTAATAAATTAGGAAAAGCTGAATAAAAAAGTGTGAAGGTCACCTTGATCTGAGGTAATCCATCTGACCCCACCCAACCAAGAATGATGTCTGCTCCTGTCATTCCTCCGTTTGGAGAGAAACCAATTGCAACGTAACCTCTCGTTTTGGCTCTCATTCGAAACGTAATCCAGTCATTATTGTTCGAAATCCATGACACCTTCACGGGGAAATCGTGTAGATGATGTGTCCAATCTGAATTGTCAACGGGGTAAACATGACTGGCATGTGTCAAAACAATGGACAACAAAGCTACGGCGAATATGGGAATGGATGCCATTCCTCGTTCTCAAACTCTTGAGCTTAAAAGTAATCTGTGTATTGTTTTTAGTTCCGTTTGTTTCGTCTTCGTTTTCACACCAGAAGAAAGTGATAAAGTTCTAAATTATGAATAAGATTCTCTTTCTCTTTCTAGAAATCAGCGTCACGTCAGCACGAGTTGCAGTCAAACTTATACTGTGATTGGATTGTATTTCTTGTCGTTTAGAATACTCAATAGGAGATCTCACCTCTGGAAAAAAAACATGCAACAGATGAACCGGTCCGGGCCATAATTTTTTATTTTGTATACTGGACCAAAGAAACAGGACAGGAGCCAAAAAAACCAAGATCTTATTGTATTGCCCACAGGTAGAAATCGCTTTTAGGGGTATGCATAGGCTAAAAACGACATACCAGTTCCAGAAGTTTATGTTGATTCCTGATCTGCCATGCATCTAATACAAAATATACTGCAATATGTACTCTGATTCATCCTTTTTTCTTCCAATTCTTTTTAGTACAACTGAACTTCACGGACCTCTGTAAATCTAGGGCAAGTCCCACAATTCTTCCGTAGTGTCGCGTGAACTGTAGCCTACAAAAATTTATCAAGCACAAAAAACGTTTTCGTGTAAGACGCATTTTGAACAGGTTTAAAAAATGCATTTTATATCCCTTGCCCTTATCATTAGTTTAAGCTCCAGTAATCAATGATGATTGACGAGTAATTAAATACTCAAATTGAGGCTCGTTTGTATGCAACAAGAAATAATTTCTGTTTTAAATTGACTCATATGCATGAAGAACACTTTTATTGTCGCACACGAAACGGCAGAATACATTATAACTTTATATTGTTTTATAAGCTAACACGGAATAATTGAAAATGATGCTAACAATTCTCGCTATCCTAAAATTCCACCTCCTGCTACAATTGACTGAACATATTGGAACTTTCCCCAGGAATCAATAGTGTCCCACCCAAGCATTTTGTATCGAAGCCATAATCTTTCAGTGAATTCCAAGTCTCTAGCCACGGGTCTTCCTGAGACGTCTTTCTCAATAGCAAAATATTTGCTGTCCGTCGGTACATTCAGCTTTGTAAAGAATTTTTCTACGTCATCCACTTCCGCGGGATCTTCGTTAACTGTAGAATTTTCACTTTGACCCGGTCTCTCGAATCCTTCAATGATAATAGACTGCGCTGAAGATTTCATCACTTCTTTAGCGAACGGGTACCGACCCGCATTCAGGTCAAACAAACCCACGCGTTGCACATTCGGGAAAATAAGAGTGAAATTCTGAACAAATTCAGTTGACAAGTCAGTCACACGTTGTTTGACCCAACCGTATTGATTCAGACTGCCGAAAGAGAACTCTCGAATGTTTCCAGCAACGAATCCCGGGTCTGCGCTTATGGTCATGGATGAAATGGAAAGTACTCTCAAGGATGGGGCGAAGTCAGCAACGTTGACATCAGTGACATACCAATACCCTGGAAGTTCCGCATAAAACTCCTGCAAGTTCTTGAGTGGTCGTATAATCGGCGGAAGAAGAGTAGAATTGACCGGCATAATGTAAAGGTTGAGATAAGTTACAGCCGAAGAAATCGTTGTGGGCAAAATATCCTGGCATCTCCCTAATGTAAGTTTAGTATAGACAAATCCACGTGCTTTGAGACCATCGAGGATTTCGCGACATTTGGGCAACGAGATACGCACTTCACGGTTTCCTTTGTCCACTTGGTAAATAATGGATCCTTTGAAGAAGACGGTGATATTCCTATCAGATTGCTTGGCCAGCTTTGGTGCAAAATCCGTGGAGTTGTCATTTGCAAAAAATAATGTCGAGTGTAGCCACGGAGTAGCATTAGTAAAGATTTGATAGTCCAACCCTCGCAATGTTTCCTCTTCCTGTTCTATTCCTTGATATAATGCAAACTCTTTCAAAGACGGTAGCGGCACGGGTGTAAGAAACTCTGAAGTTGTGATGTTGTTCAAATGTAAAGTTTGCAAATTCCGAAAAGCCAAAAGTTGCATTGAGAACTCCGTTCCATTTATTTTCACCCATTTCAGTTCCATGGAACGTATTGTGGATGGATCAAATCCTTTCATGGACTCCGGAGTCGGCAATCCAGGGAAGAGGTCAAGTTTTCTCAAATCAAATTTGGACTCATCTCCAAAATACGATAGCGTTCCATTTACTATCACAAATGTATTCGGGGGAGGAGGACCGGAAGCTCCAAGTAACCTTACTTGTGTAACTTGATTTTCATCACCTTCATTAAAATAATATGTTTAATATTTGTTCAAAACTATGAGATCATTGTTAAAGGTTCATATGATAGGTTGTTCTAATCCAATCTAAACTTAAACTACGTCGCTCTGTTTTAAGTTCTGATCGATTTGGATTGGCAATTTGGCATACCGGAAACCGATGTTCTAGTCCCGGCCAATGTGAGAAACAAAGCCGCTGCTGCTATTATACTTGCCGCTGCAATTAAAGTTGGTTTCCATCTTGGAAATGATAACATTGGAGTAAATTCGTTAAATAATGGCATCCAAAGGTTTACTATATTAATTATATATTATTTGTGCTTTCGTGCTATACAAAATTGGATTCTTATGTCATAAATAGTTTACCTGAAGAAAAACTGCTTCAATCTCCCCGATGTAGTTGTGTACAACAAAAGATCATCCTCTTGATTTTCCATGATTTGAATTCAGTTAGGTGGAGATTTTACAACTTTTTTGAATTCAAAATTATAATATCAGGTAAAAATTACAAAAGACAATGGTATTTAGCATACTCCGAATTGCAAGTGTCACCTGACTTCTCCATGAAACAAACAGGATTTCGGAACTGTCTGTCTATTGTGCATGGAATAGTTGCGGCTTCACCTTCACGCATTCATGATAACACACGCAAGTGATTTTGAGATGCTGAGAAACCTGCTTTCCCAAGGTTGCGCAGCTTGACCATGATGAGTGACATTACCACGTTACATAAATTGGATCAAACCTTTGAAGTGCTTCTTAATTCTACGCTTTTTTGAAGTCCGTTTTACAATTTCCAATACAGATTCTTACAGATTCGGTTTGAACATGAATACGTACAAAAATGATAGTCGTTAGTCCGCTTGTGTACAATATAGTGAACTGTCTATGAAAAATTATATAATGCATTGTCTGTATTGTATTTGTATGACGGAAAGTACAGAAAAAAAAGCAATAACAAAAACTAAAGATTTAGAATCACGTGGTTGGCCAATGAAGAACATGATCTTGCATAAATGAATTATAGGGACATGAAAAGATGCAAAGCGTCGGAAAATCGGAAACAGAAGTCCCTCATCCCTCAGTATTGGTTCCTTTGACATTGTTTAAAGGAGCTTTAGGTGCCAAAACCTTCCACCTCCACACCCAAACAAACAATTGAGAAAGGGACTAACTCGGATCGGATGTGTAATGGCAGTAAATGCAGGGCAGTGGAAGTGCAAGTGGAGCCAGTGTGTCTAAAGTCTAAATGGTCGACGTAAAAGACGACGTAATGGATATTTCTCAACTTGAAGGGATGAATGAAGGGATCTTTCATGCATGTGTCTTGTCTACAATGTCAAAATGTATAATATTATGTAGTTTTGTGCAGTACCTACAACCGCTGGAATGCATGACCAAGGAGGCAAGCATCTCCCATTTCAACGTCTTCCGCTTTCGGGCTGAGTAAGCAAAAAGCAAAGACTGAAATAATATGCATTGCATCAAATGCGAAGCTTGTTCTTCCAATATATAAAGAATTAAAGAGCATTTTTGTCTTTGACTGTAACTGTGCTCACTCAAAAACTCGGAAACTCATGTAACATGGAAAACGCAAGTCTTCATCTCCGTTGTACAAAGTGAGAGAACACAAGAGCATTTTCCTGTGAAGGAGTCTGAGTGTGGAAGACTGGATTGTGCTATTCTTCAAGTTTGATGACTGATGACGATGACTGTATGTGAGACAAATCGCAAAACTGTCCACGTATCATTTATGCAAAAGAGAATGGAGAAATTGGATTAATACATCGTAAGTACATAAGATGTATACTTAATAGCAAACTAACGCAAAATGTGAGTGAATGAATCTTAAGAATGAATGGAGAACAGAGACTTTATAGCTTAAGCGGAAGTGAGGGAAGCATGGCAATGGCACACACACGCAAACACATACACATTTACAAATACACATAGAACACAACCCATGGAATTGTATATATTTCCAGAGAGTGAGAGCCCCTTTCCGTGCTTATGGTCCAGAGAAAGATGCGTTCACTCTCATCTCTCAAGCTCGATCCCTTCATTTTTTGTCCATATAGGACTCTCCAGCAGTGGAGAATTGAGACGAAACGGCATTCTGACTACTAAGACGTTTTCGTTTCGTTCCTTTGGCTATCTTTATCCCTTATCGTGTTCTCACTTCTCAGTTCCTCCTTGCAATTCCCCAAGGAACCATTACACTATTTACTCGCTCTGTCTCTCTCGTCTTCACAATTTACATTCATCCCGTTTAATTTTAACATTACTCAAAAAAAGAACAAACAATTAAACCCGAGGTTCTCCAGGAGCTCCAGCAGGTTCAAACAGGTCACAACGTCACAAGGACCTATTTGCTTCCTGGGGGGATTGCAGGGACATTTTTCATGCATCAAGTGGAGCGTTTTCAGTTTCAGTATTCCTAATCTCTGTGTCATTCGTATGCAAGAATCATTTCAACTGCAAAGAGGAAACCGGAAGGTCTGGCTCGTGTGTGCTGTGCCATTGCCATTTTGTCCTGTGTCTTGAACTCTTCTTTGTATTAATTACAGTACTTTGTTGCGTTTGCATACTTTAGTACTACTGTTAGTGCAGAAGGTGAAAAAAAGGAAAGGGAGCCCTTCGTGGGCATGTGAAAGTACCGTTTTTCACTGCTTGAATGGAGACTGGAGAGAAGTACCTCTAAACCAACAATGCCAAAGTGATTAAGAGTGTGTCCGTAACAAGTCACTTCAATGACTATGTAAAATTTTGATTACACGACGGAACAGGAAACAAAATCTTTCCCGTTTCAAGTCTACGGGGAAAAATGTCGAAGATGAAATTGTCATTATGGCCCAGGATAACAGTCATTTTTTGCATCCTGTTGCCAACATTTATCCATGCATCTTCGTCCTCCTCCTCGGTAAGTCTAGGGCAACCAAACTATTTTCACTCAATGCCAAGAATGTGTTCCATCCTTCCTCACTCCATCAGCATGACTTTTGCAATACAAGCGTATAAAATAGAATTTCGGCATTTTTCATTCTTTGCCAATCTTGATGACAAAGTCAAGTCAACGTTTAACCTTAACCGAATTTCACCATTTTTAACAAAATTTCACATTTAGAACGATTAGGCAAACCTTCTCTAACTTTCTTCAATGCTTTGTAGCTGGTTGTGGTTAGTTCATCAAGGGCTGTTCATAGTTCATATGTTTACTATTTTAAGCTTCTGCAGTACGACATTGAATTCAGTATACGAAGTGCCTCCAATTTGTGGTTACGATTACGATTTAAGATGCACTATATTTTCTTTGGAAGGAAACGTGATGTTGCATTGATTTACGAGTGAAGTACACATGTGAGACTCAAGTACAAAGTAAAAACATACATGAAAGCTAAAGATTTACATAGACAGACACTCAGATAGGACAGGTACCGCCGCTGCTGTCTACTGCATTTTAAAAAGAATGAAATATTTACAGAATAAATTCAGTAGTTAAGCATTTAAGGTAAATAAAAGAAGAGCAACAATTTGATTATTCGAAGGAAAGACAAAGTCCATTATGTAACATGTAAGATTTAGCATTTAGTAGCATGAAGAATGAACCTAACCTATTAGGTGTATGAACCAGGGTAACTAGACTAGAATTAATCCATACAAAGAGATAGAAAATAGACGAATACAGAATACATCAATGCTCAATACGAGATATTTAGTGTTATCAGTGTCTCACCATATTTAGCGTTAATCAAAAAATGCAGACAGAGTCGTTAAGTTTTGATTTCCATTTGCATTTAGGATTGTACAAATTGCATCCCGACGCCATGCTTTTGTAAAGGTGATCGAGGCGATCCTGGGGAACTGGGTATTCCTGGACTTCAAGGACCTCAAGGACATCATGGAGACATAGGTTTCGACGGCCCATTTGGACCTAAGGGAGAGAAAGGTGACCCAGGTCTTTCAGGGGGACTCGGGGAAAAGGGATACCGAGTAAGTATTTTTGTCTTTACTTGTTACTTCATACTTCAAACTAGCGCGTTATACAAAATGAAATTATTGTGCTTCGAAAGGAAATGACGATAATTAATTGACAGGGAGACGCAGGAGTACCTGGATTTGTCGGGGTTGCTGGCAGGCCCGGACTTCCTGGAATTGACGGTCCTCCAGGAGACAGAGGAACCGACGGGTGCAATGGCACTGATGGACGACCAGGAATACCCGGAGGTTTTGGTGTTCCGGGACTCCGAGGACAAGAAGGTCCTCCAGGATTCGATGGTCCCCCTGGGGACGCAGGTGAAGGTGGAATCAATTCCGAAGGATTCAAAGGTGATCGTGGAGAAATGGGACTGCCCGGAAAACCAGGTTTTCCTGGCCATCCCGGATTTCCAGGCCCATTCGGATTGAGAGGCGACATTGGTGACGACGTAATGACAACAGCATTCGACATTGTTTTAAAGTTGGTGATTAAGACATTCATAAGTAATCATTTATTCACAGGGAATTCCAGGTTTGTATGGTACTCCTGGAGAAAAGGGTGAACCTGGTGATCAGAAATTCAGTCCGAAAGGTTTCAAGGGAGAACAAGGCCAAGCTGGAGATTCTGGTCCACCAGGACCATCGTCGCACATAGTTCCACCAACAGTAACTTCTTTAAAAGGCCCCAAAGGAGTTATTGGTGTTAAAGGAGAAAAGGGAAGTGCAGGAAACTGGGGTCCGGTTGGTCCGCCGGGTCTACAAGGTACTCCTGGAAGTCACGGAGACAAGGGACCTGGAGGCCAGCAAGGTCCCGATGGTCCTCGAGGAAAACAAGGACGGCAGGGACCGGAAGGTCAAGCTGGGATGAAGGGGGGAAAAGGAGCTCCAGGTTACGCCGGAAGTCCAGGATTTGATGGCGAACGTGGCTTTTCAGGAGATGCTGGACGACGAGGTCAACCTGGAGATCAAGGTAACCAAGGTCCTGTTGGAGAATATCGAGATGGAGACGGAAATGGCTCTAAAGGTTCCATTGGACGACAAGGACGTCCTGGAGATCCTGGACCGAAAGGAGAAAAAGGTACACATTTCATCAAAATTAATATTAAAACGTGGCATTGTGATTCTTATTTTCTAATTCAATTTATAATTTTCGGACAGGAATGCAAGGCTTCAATGGGCTGATGGGAAATCGTGGACCTGCTGGACCCCCAGGACCAGAAGGTCCTCCAGGTCAGCCAGGTAGACAAGGGATTTCAATCAATGGAGAGCCTGGAGACAGAGGCTTAGACGGACAAATTGGAATTCAGGGGTATCCTGGAGCTCCAGGACTGCCCGGCCTGGAAGGGGAAAAGGGAATGCCAGGATTAACCATTCTTGGTCCACCGGGTTTAGACGGTTTGTCAGGAATTGATGGACTCGATGGAAGACCGGGAGACCGGGGCGACTTGGGAACGGATGGCCCGAAAGGATTTCCCGGACAAGGCAGCAATGTCGTTGGTCCGGCGGGTCTTCCTGGATTTCCTGGATCCGACGTACGTACAAACTATATGCAGACAAAAATCTTTGCATTCTCTTACTTCGAGTATTAACATTAGCTGACCGTATTACATAGGGTGACGTCGGATTACCAGGATTGGATGGAATTCCCGGAGCGCCAGGTCAAAAGGGTCGTGTGGGTGAAAACTGCGGGACATGTTTTGATGGGCTTCCGGGATTTAAAGGCGAGCGAGGAGAGCTAGGATTTCCAGGAGCTCCAGGTTTTCTAGGACCTACTGGGTTTCCTGGAGACAGAGGAAATAAGGGTGCACGTGGTAAAGGAGGTTTTCCAGGCTACCGGGGTGCACCTGGACGAAACGGTATGATCGGATTGGCAGGATTTCCAGGACAAAAGGGAGAACCCGGTGAAATTATTACACCACCTGGCAACATAACACGACGAATTCCGGGATACAAAGGTGAAAAGGGCTTCAGCGGAATCGATGGTCCGAGGGGTCTCATGGGACCTCCAGGTTTTCCAGGTGAAGTTGGTCGAACCGGTTATAAAGGTGCGAAAGGGAACATTGGTGAACCTGGAGCACCCGGGTTCGACGCAATTCCAGGTCTACCTGGAATCAGCGGGACGAAAGGTGAAGCTGTTGCCGTTCGGGACCTGGAATTTTTGCGAGGAGACCAGGGATTTCCCGGTCGACCGTAAGTTTAATTATTATCCGGACTTTGTTTGATCGTTTCACCGAAATGCGTTAGTTACATTGCTGCAAATTGTTGCTTTTTGCAGAGGACCACCTGGAGAACTAGGAGATATTGGTTTGCCAGGAGATATTGGCGACGGAGCCGATTTCTTATTTATTGGTACTCCCGGAGAAAGAGGCAATCCTGGTTTAAGAGGACCTAGAGGGAATGCAGGTCCTCCGGGAGATCCAGGTTATGATGGCTACACAGGAGAAAAAGGGGACAGTGGATCTGCCATGTTTGGGTTTCAGGGAGAGTCTGGGTTTAAAGGGTATCGTGGAATTCCAGGAGTACCTGGTTTCCGTGGACCAAAGGGACCTTCCGGAAAAGACGGAATTCCAGGAATTGATGTAAGTATTACTTGAGACTAAAACTGTGCAATTAGTATATTTCTCAAAAACCGTAAACTAATGTAACTTGTTTTCAAATGATAGGGTGCTCCAGGAGAAAGAGGCGATCGCGGAGATCCTGGACTTGGAGTACTTCCAGGAGATTATGGCCCAATCGGAACCAAAGGAGATAAAGGAGAAAGAGGACTTGAAGGACCACGTGGTTTGGACGGTCTAACTGGATCACCAGGTCTCCCTGGTTTTTTCGGAGCGAAGGGTGCACCCGGATTTGCAGGAATTACTGGTCCACCTGGTGAACGAGGTGAGCCCACACCGGGGCTTCCTGGGTTGCGAGGATTACCTGGAGCACCAGGAGCTCCTGGTATTCCTGGAATATACGGACCACCGGGTAATCCAGGTCTTCCAGGTTATCCCGGCTCTGACGGTTTACCTGGTCAGCGTGGTGATCGTGGACGGGACGGCCTACGTGGTGCTGACGGTGACGCGGGTGATAAAGGTCCTCCTGGAAGAGATGGAAGAAAAGGTCGAGGGGGTTTGTTTGGAGAAAAGGGCGACCAAGGTGAAATTGGGACTCCGGGTATGTTTCGAATCATTTAAATTATATTAAAAATTATTGGAGTAGACATTAATAATGAGTTTATAATCAATCTTTATGCTGAACTTTTTTTCAGGTACTTTGGGTTTTAAGGGTTTTCCTGGAATAGTCGGACTAAAAGGATGGAAAGGTGCTTTGGGAGACAGTGGACCCCCTGGCATTGATGGCGTCATTGGCCCACCCGGTTTAAATGTAACATTAAGTTGATCAAGAACTATGTTGCATTAGTGTGTATCGATGTACAGCTTTGTTTTTCTTTCAGGGGGTTGTAGGTGACGACGGATACATGGGTCTCCGAGGAGAACCTGGAGAAGACGCACTTTTTGGAAATGCTGGAGAAAGTGGTGATACTGGTATTCCTGGTGAGCCAGGATTCCCTGGACGGAATGGTTTCGGTGGAATAAAAGGAGAACGGGGAATTATTGGAGTTTCCATTCCGGGACCGGATGGCCTAAAAGGGGAGGCTGGAGACATTGGATTCAGTGGTGTAAACGGACTGGCAGGACTCAAAGGTCAAAGCGGTGACATGGGCCCCCCAGGACCGAAAGGTGTCCAAGGAGATCCTGGAATTAGTGGACGTCCAGGTTTTGCCGCATTGCCTGGGCGAAAAGGATTCCCAGGTCTTCCTGGATTGCCTGGAATTCCTGGTTTACCAGGTCCAATTGGTTTGAGGGGAATCGACGGAGATCCAGGCTTGTTTGGTCACGCTGGTAGGAAAATGAGTTATTATTGTGGTTAGATAAAATACTGGGCCGTTACTAATATAAAGGAAATCTAATTTACATTGAAATTAGGCCGACCGGGTGACGTGGGAAGGTCCGGAATCAACGGTCCGGTGGGATATAAAGGTATCAAAGGGGACGTTGGTGACCCAGGATATGCTGGACCAGGTTTCAAAGGTGATCCTGGCATGATGGGATCGAGAGGTCTTTACGGTGACCCTGGTCCACCCGGAAATTTTGGACCGAAGGGAATAGTGGGAGAAAGAGGAGATCCAGGCTTTCCAGGTCCTCCAGGGTTGGATGGAAGGAAAGGAATGAAAGGAGGATATGGACCTCCGGGATTACCTGGTATTATATTTGCAAAATATTTAATATGTTTGTGTTTTGTACATACTACATTCTGTGTTATCATTCGCTTCACTCTGTCTTTTAAACAGCTCCACAGGGATTTGTGGAGAACGGAGAGAAAGGCACAAGAGGCTGGGCTGGAAAACCAGGCAGAAGTGGATATCATGGACAGAAAGGGACCCCAGGTGAATATGGCTTCAATGGTCCGAAAGGAATAAAGGGATCTCCTGGTTTAATGAGAAGAGGAGCCAAAGGACCTTCTGGAGACCAAGGTAATCCAGGAAACTTTGGTAGACCAGGAAAAGAAGGGTTGCAAGGCTATCCAGGATTAGCAGGGCGCTCCGGTCCAAAAGGAATGCGAGGTGACCCTGGAGAACCGGGAAGAACGTAATGTTTTACTGTTTTCCGTTTGCCGTTGAACAATGTATACCACTTTTTTCTAATATTTATAATTTTCAAAAACCAGCATAAGCACGCTCATGGGCGAGAAAGGTTACCCCGGACTTCCTGGATACCCAGGACAGAACGGTGCGCGGGGTGAATTTGGTCTTTCCGGGCCACCCGGGAAAGAAGGCTCGAAAGGATTGAATGGCGAACCCGGGTACTTCGGACGCCCTGGCTTACAAGGTCCAGATGGAGAGAAGGTTCCATAACTAGTTTTTACTACTTAGAATTGTATTATCACATAGTTTGTTGATGCATTGATGCTATTAATGTGTAGGGAGAACGCGGAGAACGAGGTGAACCAGGACCTGTTACCACATCGTTTTTGAAAGGGCCTCCAGGAAATCCTGGTTATACCGGAATTCCAGGAACCCCTGGACGACCAGGTTCTATTGGGGCACCAGGTCCTGAAGGATTACCAGGCATGGTAGGAAGTGATGGTTTTCCTGGTCGAGCAGGGCTTCCTGGATTGAACGGGAACAAAGGAACTCTCGGTGAATTCGGACGACCCGGAAGAGCCGGACCACCAGGACGACAAGGATATCCAGGTCAGAAGGGAGAGTCAGCGCCTCCGGGACCGGCACCGAAGTCTCGGGGTTACTTTTTCACTAGACACTCTCAGTCAACAAGGGATCCTTATTGCCCGCAAGGTAGCAAACTACTGTGGACCGGGTATTCACTACTTCATCTCACGGGAGATGGGAAAGCAAGAGGACAAGATTTGGGTACTGGATTCACTCTTGAATCATAGTACTTTCTTCTGTGAGAAGAGAATTTTGCATTTAAACACATGTTTATGAATTTCCTGACAGGTGCTCCTGGAAGTTGCCTTGTAAAATTCTCCACAATGCCATTCTTGTTCTGCAACCTGAACAATGTTTGCAACTACGCTTCTCGTAACGATTACAGCTACTGGCTTAGTTCGTTTGAGCCACTTCCCATGATGATGCAGCCGATCACGGGACTTGAAATTAAAAAATACGTGTCAAGATGTGCAGTCTGCGAAGCTCCTACTCATGTCATAGCCATTCACAGTCAAACGACTGAAGTACCCACTTGTCCTCAGGATTGGTATTCTTTATGGAGTGGGTACTCATTTATGATGCATACTGACGCCGGAGCTGAAGGCGGAGGACAACCTTTGGCATCTCCGGGTTCATGTTTAGAATCTTTCAAGCCACTGCCATTCATCGAGTGTGTGGGCCAGGGCAGGTGCAATTTGTTCAGTAGTGCTTTCTCCTATTGGTTAGCTACTGTACAAGAAGAGAACCAATTCTTGAGACCTGTTCAAGAAACGCTCAAAGCACAAAATCATGTTTCCAGAATTAGCCGATGTTCAGTCTGTACACGAAAAAGACCTCAGGACATCAAACCACCGGGGCCGCCTCCAGTGCCTTATCCACCAGCCCCACCCGATTCTGATTACACTCTTCCAGACCCAGAAGTTTGGGGTTAGCCCTTCAAACTTAATGTCAAATATATTAGGAAATTGTCAAATTTTGTGTGGTTAACACTGTAAAAAATTTAGAAAACTATTTCGCACGAAGTTAGTTTTTGTAAGAAACGATTCGTGAAAATTTTTGAGCTTTAATCATCATTATCATGAATAGCTTATCTATTAAGAATTTCAGGTAGTCACTAATGCAACCAATGCAAGTTACACACAGCACGAGTACATCGTTTTATACAGCCTTAAAATTGTACTACGATTTTCATTCATTTACGAAGCTACATAATTTAAATGGCACATTTTTGTACTTATAAAATGAAATGAAAAGTTATTGTTAAACCTTTAGCTTATATTTTACTGTTACCTAATCGAAAGCTATTCATCATTCATCAATCATCATTTTCATCATCAATGTGAAAATTGCATGGAACGAACACTGCCATTTCCTATTCTAGTTATTTTCATTTTATCATTGTAACTATATTTGTTATTTTTAACGTTTTGTACCAGTACCGTTTTAGCCAATACTTCAATAAAATTATGTAAAAATATTATATGATTTATACTCCTTTTATTAGTTTATCCTTTATTGTCATTTTCAGAATGGGGGTAATGCGATAAGTTGCTGTCGTCAGACTGTTCATCGCCTGGGTTCAAGTCAATAAGTTAACAGTCAGATGAGTGAGATAATCAAGTCAAGATGATTTCCTTTAGAAATAAATAAGCAATTGTATTGAAGTCACATTATATTACCTTTCCAATCTTACCCAATGAAGTGAGTCTTACGTCAGCAGAATTAGTTTTTGCAACCAACATACACAATGAAAGAATAAGGGAATCCTTCCCATTGCTTCAACATCATAAGGAAAATGCAGCAATAAAGGATACACTTTCACCAGTTTTCAATTTTATTATGCATGATTTTTCTTAGCCGCAATCGGAACCTTGTGATGGCGACTAAAGTAGGAATGAAACAGTGAACTGCATATATTTATTTCCGTGAAACCAAAGTAAACTAAGTATGAAGGAAGATAACAATTAACAAATGAATTCGATTGCATCGTGCACTGCACAGTGCTCACTGTTTAGTAGTTTATTGTTATGTTATATGCAAAATGAAATGTTAAATGTTAATGTAATCAAGTAGATTGGTTTTCTAAGCTGAACCTTTGTCATCGCCTTGAATTTCTTTTTCGTCAATTTTACAGACCTGTAAATAGTAATTAGAAGAGACAACACGTTAATTAAAAGTAAAACCTAGTATGGAACTGGAACATTAAAAAGAAATCACATTGAAAAAGTACATCCGGGTGGGTACTTTTATATTTTTCCCCATTTAACAATTAGTAAACATCTGTGTAACTGTTAACGTTCATTTGGACGTACCTCCATAAATGCTTTGATAGTACATTCCGTTAGTGGCTTGTAAGATTCACAAGTCGGTTCTGCATGGTCCACATTTGCTGCACAAAGATAGAGCACAACTGTTTAGGTATAGGTTGATATTCGTTGATTAATACTCAGTCAGTTATCATTTACGATCATGACAAGTAATTAGTTTATTATTTCCAAATCTCCTCTCACCACTGTCATCGATGCATTTTCCCATTCTCATGTCCAATTCTTCTAAAACTTCTTCAGGCATTGTGGCATTTATCATTTGGAAAACATTGTCCTTCTTGGGTATTCCGCTTTCGTCCAACTGTACCAATACCAATTAATTTTTAGCAATTAATCTCAAACCAAAACTAAGTTAAGCTCTTAATTCAACAATAAACCTACCAAGCCTTTTTTCATGAGAATACACTTTCCGACGCACTATACACAAGCAAAATCCAAAACATTATCAAACTGACTTCCAAGGTTCCAATATTATTATTTATTCATGTGAAAGTGGAGAAACTCACGGCAAACTTTTCTTTGGGGACTTCCTTAAAAGTCTCTCCACCGTTTTCTTTAAAGCATTCCGTCATTTTATCAGAATCGTCCGTGTTCACTTTGATTTCTTTCCCTTTACATTTTGGGGGTTCGATGCAAGTTACCTATGAGAGAAATTGTTGCCATTATTTTATTTTACAAACCATGAATTTCAAAGTTCGCTACTTTATCATTTAAGATGCTGTGTTGTTGAGGTTTCGCCATGCCATAATGGATTATAAATCTTACCGTGGCAAGAAGGACAAAAACTTGTAATACTACAATCAACCGTTGTGAACTTCCTTCCATTTTAATCATAAGATTTACTGTAGTGAAAACAATACTGAAATGCGGTTTTGCTTTGGCACCTCAAAAATCCAGTTTCATACTATTGAGTTTGCTAATCTTCATGAATCTTTTTATATCCCGATTTTCCTTGTTAACTTTAGGAGTGCATACGTAACAAGCAAACAATAGAGAACAAGCTTCCATGGTCATTGAAAATGAAGACACTGAATGACATCATGTTCATCATAAAAGCCGAAATGGAAAATGCAGTTGACTCTGTTAATTGGCTTGTGCATTTGTTTGATTTTGATCAAAAGTACAACGTCTGTCCATACATTGTGATTAAACATGCAGCAATGGAGTTCCCTATCATACATACCACAGCTGGAAATTAAACAATGCTATTTAATCGACAGCCTTGCAAACTTGCAATTATAAACGTCGGTCCGTGGGTCACAAAGTCAAGTTTAATTCTGATTTTATGACTTGCGTGTTAGGCTTTTTGAGCTTTTGTCCTATTGTCTTAATTGGAACCTGAACTTCCGTACACGCTCGTCTGATCTCTGATGTGATGAGTCAGGGAAATGAACCAACAACAGTCGAACTCTATACCGTGTCAAAAAAAGACTTTTTGGATATTCCTGACAATTTTCATTCATAATTTTTTTAATGCACTTTTTTATTATTTCCTGTGGTAAATCCGACTATTTAATATGATATATCAGAATAATCAGATTGACCGTCTTTTCAATCCGATTAGATATTTCCCGATGGTGGCTCTTAGACTTAGAAGTGAGAAGTAAAGAAGCAATGTTTTCTCGATTAATTTTTGAACATTGACGTTTCCTTCGATATGACGTATTCCATTCCAGAATGGGAATGTTTATGCCATTGCATAATGCATAATATGGAAATTAACTTTTGGTGATGGCAGCAGCCTTGTCATAAAGTACGTTATGTGCACCTTCCGACATTTACATTGCTAATCGTAAATCGTAATATGGGGCAAATTCGCATTACACTTTACGAACAACTCAGTTACGCTGTAAGGCTGTACTGTATAACGATATTACTATAGGTATTTACAAGTTCAGTTATGCTCGGTTCATCCAGTAAAAACAGGGTTACTATTTATCAATAAAACAAAATCTCTCGTTATTTAAAATGTGCAAGAAATTCTTGTTTGAACTAAGATTGTGTTTGGACAAGGAAACGACCCGGCTCATTTTTACGCTCGCCTCTATTGTAAATATAATTCACACAATTTCTCGTAATCAATTTGATAGCTGATATCATGATCGTACTTTGTCTCCATATTGTATAGGGATTTGGTCTGGTGACAATGGTTCTTGCATTGTTACTATACGCGGATGGCCTGAGCAGCTCCAACACAATGTTATACTCCATTCAATGTGCGGAAGCGACAATTGTCGCCTCTTTGTTCCAGGTTGTTTCTTCAATCCTTGTACTTTTGCAGGTACTGGGCTGGACTAATATTTCAACATTTCAAGCGATTAATTCGATTATCATCCCATATCATGAAGGTTTAATTTGCATTAAAAATACATGACGCTATTTCAGATCAAAACGTTCAAATCCTGGCGATGGATTCATCTCGTGCTGACAATACTTTTCACTGCTTGCTTCATCCTGAATGCAATGAATAGTCAAAAGCTCGGAATCATTTCGATATACTTTGATTACTTTTTGAGCCTTATATTTTTCAATGCTCTCTTTTCACTTTGTGTCATTGTCATATTTCGACAAAGGGATGAACCCTTTGGTCCTGGCACACCGCCTTCATTTATTAATAAATTGTAAGTTATGTTTTATTTCAAAACGTAAAGCTAATGCTATGCTAGTCATTATGTATTTTTAATTTTTCAAACATCATTTAAACGAGAAAAGAAAGTACACTGTCCACTGAAGAAAGAACTCAATATCAACATAAATAACTATTAACAGCACAATAAAATTCATAAAACGTAGAAAACCTAAACGGCGCCGCGTTACAATCCACCGCCACTTTCACCTGAAACAATTTCACTTTTGTGGGAAACATCTCAATCTCAGTCACATTGACATGTTTTCAGCTCTATTTAGTGATTACACTGCTATCAGTAGTCGTCATTGCGCATTTTATTTACGACATTTGGTTCAAATGAAACCGTGAGTTTTCCATTGTATAATAGTTACCATTTCCCATGTAATATTAATATTAAACATAAGACTGGGATAAGACTATAAGACTACCATAAAACTAGAACTAACGAATTCGATTCCGCGATCATACTTGGCACGGGACGAAAATGTCAATCGAAGAAGAATTGAGATTATGTAAAGGACAATTGGATACGTTTGGTCAACAACTCAAGTTGTTACTAGTGGAAGTAAACTTCATCACGACATGGATTAGAAATGAGTTTGGTAATTGGTAATCCTATTCCTAATACAATAACAATATACTTACGATATAAGATACTGGCGATACGACACCTTACTGACCTTACTTACTGACCTTAGTCGCATGCAAATAAATTAAGTATTTTTATATTATCTAAAGGTGTTGAGCTCATGAACGTGAATTCGTCGCTTTTTAAAATCACAAACACATTTGAAGATATGGAAGAATGGATGAACCAATTAGCCATGCCAAAAAATGTGGACGGTGAATGTAACGGGAATGGCCAGAATCAAGAAAGTGAAAGAGTACCGAATCAAAAACTTGTAAATGGAATTAGCCATAAAGGTAACAGAATTCATAAATCCGATAATATGTAGTCATATGTAGTATTTGCGAAAATTACAAAATACCCAACAGTTCACTAACATTATTTCCTTGAATTACAAATAGAAAAAGTGACAATTGCTAATGGATCCTTGAATCCTGAAAGGAAACGTAGAAGAAATTCTAAAAGTGAAATGGTTAACTGTAATGATCCAAAATCTAAGACAATTAGTACTTCAAATGATGTCCATCCTCGTCCGAAAACAACTTCAGGGGTAGGTGCAGAGACACGTAGTCACGCGTCGAAGAATGTTAGTCCAAAAAAGAAAGCAACTACGAAACGATCCAGAAAGCTCGCCACGGTAAATGAAGATAAACAACGTGTTGATACTGAAATTGAGAATTTGGATATTTCAAATGACATTGAAGGGGAAAGTATGGAGGAGAGGAACAGTAAAGATAAGGACGCATGGAAAAACTACGCGAGTTCAGGACCAAAACAATGCGATGAATGTGGGAAAGTGATCATGGGAAGTTCCGGTCTAAAACTTCATAAAATGATGCACGCCGACGAAAGACCATACGAATGTACTGAATGTGGAAAAAAGTTCCGGTACCGAAAGAATTTAAAAATCCATACCGTCGCAATTCACACAAAAGAACGACATTTGCAGTGTTCGTTCTGTGGACGAAAGTTCTATGCACCAAAGGACTTGAAAATCCATGAACGTACTCATACAGGAGACAAACCTTATCCTTGTCATTTGTGCGACAAGAGATTTAACGTCAAAGAACATTTGACAATGCACATTCGCGTGCATACCGGTGAACGCCCGTACAAATGTGTTGTATGCGACAAGGCCTTTTCGCAAGCCAACAGTTTGAGGATCCATAAGAAAATTCATAGCAGAGACAATGAAGCACCGTCAGTTGGAAGTCGAAAACCACGGAAAGCGAAAGTTTCAACAAGCTCCTCTTCGTCACCACCTTTACCAAATGTCGCTGGCGACGGGGTGTGCACTACTGATGATAACAACGCAAGTCATTTAAAAGCAGACGAAATCCCAAGCTCATCTCGTGGAAACAAACTGGATAGTTTGGTAGGAGGCTCAGGTGACACTCCTGATGGACATGGATTATCTGGACTACTTCGGGATAATTTTGCTTTTATGTCGCAAATGAACGGAAATCAGCAATCGGATCCCATTTCTGTACACATGGCTCAACAACACTCATTGATTGGAGGACTTCCATCAAACCCAGCTTGGCGAACGCCCTTTTCGATTCCTTCAACGGACGTTCCACATAATCAACCTCTCAGATTTACTGAACCTGCAATCTCAAATGGATCAAATCGACATATTTCAAATGTGCGTCCACCAACAGAATTAATAAACTACAGTTCCGTATCTCAGCCACCGCTCAATGACCCCCGATATTTTTACCAGTAATGGGATTTCTATGTCCAAAACTCGTGATTTTATAGTTTGTTTTTAAGTATTAATTTTACACATTATTCGAATTAGCTCATGCATATTGGTTGAACTCATCATTTGACTTATTTCTAACCTCGACCTGGTCTTTTAGTTGCATTTTATACGAAAGAATTTTTACCAAGGCGTCATTTATAGGTAAAACGAAATAAAATACGTTTGTACTCGTTATAAACCAAACACTTGTCTCAGGATGTCTCGTTGTCTTGTTGAACTCTTCAAGCTGATGGAATGAATTAATGAATAAACGCTTCAATGGCTATCTATTGACAAACACGATAACAAAACAAACAAATAATGTACTGTTTAATGGCTACGATAAACGGCAGATTTAGGGAAGCTTTCACTTTGACTTTCAATCAGCGAATCGAACGATGTGACGGAAACTCGAACGCAAACGGCTCAAACTCTATCACCACAACAGATTGATGCCGTTTTGTTACTATAATATAATCAATAATCAACTATACATAAATTATTCAACAAGGTTTGAGGTTCACCAAAGCATGTAAAACGATTTTAATTATACTTTGTGATTATGATGCACGTAATATTAAAGGTCTCGACACGTGACGTTGTGACGTAATTTGTTTAATTTTTTCGACGTGATTTATTCTAAGGTGTTTTAAAATTCAAAAGCGAGCTCGTATAGACATCCTGCACTTATCTGTACAATACCTTTATTCAATAATCAATAATCAATAAATCAACATCATCCAATCCACTACTACACCTCACCTCACACCCTTAATCCAAAAAAGCACAAGCCAATAGCCAACGTCAATTCATTATAAACCAACCCACAAAACATTTCACGAATGAAACATGAACATATGATACAAACAAATCCTAGTAATACCTATATAACTTACATTTTAAAAGGTAAATCAAATTATTGCACTCAGAAAGTCCTAATAAACTTTCATGCATAATCAATCCATAAAATATATCATACTTATGAAATCAAGTTACCAGGTTTCAATCAATAAGTATTGTTGGTAATTGTAAGATTAGCATAAGATACAAGATACCGACATATTCATATATTTACAAAACATTGGCCACTGAACAAGTCGTCCTTGCGATAAACAACGAAGTCTTAATTAATCCATTTGCTAAAACCACTGGAAAAAACAATAGCTGAGTCAATAAAAAACAATGGAAAACAACAGTATGTATTTAATCATCCAAATGGTAACGTAATTCCCAAACGAGGAATTAGAAAATTGTCAAACAGTCTTCAGAAAAGAAAGTCAAAGTAAAGAGTAAAAAGTGAAAGTCGAACTTAAAGCCTTAACAATAAACGTCCAGTTTTATAACGAAAAAAATGTAAACATGATTTCTAATTCTACTGTTCGCCAGTTGTATTATTATCGTTCACTATCACTATATTATTATTATATTATCTTATTATTAGATAATATTGTAGTTGTCTTCATCATTACTAAATTCATACTTATACATTATTTACTATATTTATACGTATAATTAGTCGAAAAGGCCTGATTCCAACGCTACCACTAAACTCCATTAGACGAACTTGTAACATTAGACTTTGACAAGAGTCCATAATGCGATTGCGCTGAAATGGTGCATTTTTACATGGCTTGCGGACTTATCAATGTTTGACTCTCGATAGAAGGCTACACTGTTCATAATTATTTTACAAAACAGAACTTTTAAATTTGTGGACATTATATATGTATTCTTAAATAAGAGCTACCCTACGTTGTAAATTATTAGTTAAATGTTTTAAAATGATAAATCTTGATTTCCTGCACTTGAGCTCGAAGAGCGTTCCATTCGTTATTAACATAACTTGCGATTTTTAAATAGTGTCGATATCGATCGATGCACAAACGAGTGACGTGAAGTGCGCAAAAATTCATTTCACATGTGTGTAGGTCCATGCAACCATTGTCAATTGCTCCCATTAGTGTGATGGACAACAGAGACTGGTTTAGGACCCCAAAGGCGGACCGTCCCATCATCAGACACCGACACAAGCATTTCAGGGCGGACGGGATTCCAAGAAACACAGTTGACTGTGCGAGTATGGCCAGCAAGTACAGCAATCGGGCGCTCTTTCTTCACATGCCAAATGTAAACTTTGTGATCTGCACGAAAATAAACCAAACTCAAATTGTATCGAACCGTTTTCAAAACACCGTGTTAAAGTTTTATCCAAAAGGAAAGAAAAAACTAATAATATTACCTTCGGAACCAGATGCAATAAAGTTGTGATTGAGACCCCCAAATGTAGAATGAATTGTGTAAAATCCCTGAGTGACCCCTTGAAACTTACGAATCAAACAGCGATCTTCAAGGTCCCAAAGGTGAACTCCTTGCGTTGCCACGTTCAATAATGCCAAGCGATCAGTCTGATCAATTGTAAAACTCATTATTGAGTACTCTTCTTTTAATCTATTGAGAATTATTCAATTATTAGTCAATATGAAAAAGGACAAGACAAATATTTAAACCAGGAATCAAAATTACATGTTATGATCAGTATTCGTAGTTTCAAATATGTAACCCCGAATGCGATTGTGCGTGTCGGCCGCTAAAACGGTTTTACCGTCGCGCCTGTACCCTAGACATTGCACTCTAACACCTTCCCAAGAATCCAAAACGTTTCCTTCCAAGTCCTAAGAAAAATAAATTAGCAATATGGTTGATTAAAGTCAAAGGCACTCTCAAGATCTGAATGTGAATTATGTATGTATTATTTTTGACCTATGCACAACTAACAACTAAAGTACAAGATAATACTTACACAAAGATAAAACTGTCCCCGGGTGCCACCAGTTACAAACCGTCTGGAATCCGGGTGCCAAGCAGCAGAAGTGAGGGAATCTTCGGGCCCGGGAGCGATTTTAATATGGAGATCTCCAGTATTTGCGTTCCAGACCCAGAGTTCGGGAGAATCGTCTGGCCCGCAGGCGATCACATAATTCGAGTCAGGACTCCAAGCCAAGTATGAAACACCATACTGATGGCCATCCAAAGTCTTTCTGTGAGACAACTTTAACTCCACCTATGATTTTATCAATAAATAAATTATAGAATAATGTTTTATGATAGTTTAACGTTGTCGAACTTTCTTTCAGTGCCAGTCAGTAGTTTCGTAAGTCATAACGTCATACGTCATAACATAACAGTCAGTACTTTTGTATCAGAGTATGAATATTCAATATTCATACAACTCAAGAGTCAAGGTCAAGAGACTCAAAAGGCTTTGACTTACAGGATGAACATCCCAAAGGATGAGAGACATATCTTTGGATCCTGTTGCAAGTTTGGTTCCATCGGGAGAAAACCGACAAAACCAAACCTCATCCGAATGATCATTAAGAGTCTGAAGCGTAACTGTGGGGAAGGATTCTTTGGAACACACATGGTCGACCACCAAAGATATGTCCTCGACACAATTACTATTGTGATAAGGGCAACGTTCAGTCTGCCACTCCATTGCCTGCTTCAAGAGCGCATCTCTGTAGAAAATACAAAATGTAATTAGTATAATTCAGATAATAGATAATATTGCAAAAATGCAATCGTAAGCATGAAAATTGACATACAAACGTCTTGGTGGAAGCATGATTGAAGGAGGAAGAAACTGCTGTAACTGCTCCATTAAGTACGAGCGTGACTCTTTGCCTTTCCAGTGAGCTTGTTCTCTAACCTCTTCTGGGGTCGAGCACATTATATAGGCAGATAATTGATGAACCCGACTTGTTTTATGATTCAGAGGGGTTAACTGATGACGCAAAGTGGTTAGTGCATCTATCACTTGTCCTTCTTCCAAGAATTCTAAGAACTTTTGCTCCAGCAAAAGAAATTGCATCTCCTGTTTGTTATCATTATCAAATGAATACAGCGTTAAGCTTGAATGAAGTACAGGGTAATTTTCATGGACCCATAAATGATAAATCCATACAACAATATAGCATACCATTAAAGATTCTGGCTTTTCCAAAAGACTCTTTAGTTCCTGTAAATCACAGTGAGCCTTGCTCCATTCGCCATTCATTACATGATTTCGGAATTTGGCCGCTACCGGATGATCCATTCTACATTTTGACTCATCCATGAGGGTTTCTGCACTTTTTCTAAACATGATAGGAAAACGGTAAACATTCAAATATGACCTGACATGATCGTAGGATCGTACCCACAGCAGTATGAAACTGTACTATGCTGATGTTGATGTAGTTTGTAGAGATTGTCAACTTACGTGAGACCCATGGTGAGCAAATGCTGGCCAATAATTCTGACAATGTCTTCATTGGACTTTTTCTCCGCGATCATAGGAATCGGGCAGTTATTGAGTTCATCATCCGCATGAACTCCATTCGTAACTCCATTTGCTTTCACTGGAGAATCCGTACCATTCGTAGCCTATAGATAAATTCCAAAGGATGTTAGT
>JABASF010000382.1:0-44253 GCA_019776145.1 Harlomillsia oculata | reverse complement strand
TTTATGACACACCAACCCATAGACTAGTTTAGTAGTTATATTACGTTGTTTAACATTACCTATTAACCGTCTCATTTCTCATCCTACAGTGGTATTGTACCGCAATACGCAATCCTACACCAATTCTTCGAACGCCTCAAAAGGAAATTTTGAAAAGGGACAATGCAAGTATAGAAGTTTTTTTCGAAAGTTCAAGCTTAGGCTTAACAGGCTCAAGTGCGTCGTCCACCGCACAATCAGAAGTAGATGACAATTTGGATAATATTTCTTCTTATCTTATACATTTCAGTATTGCAGACTTATGTATCGTTGCATAATGCTCTCAGCCAGACAGACACTACTTGCTGAACCTTTAAATATTCCAAGCCTTCAAAGTGCCAAATGACTCAGGATGATGACTCCTATTATTCCATTTTAGTTGTCAGCATTGGAAACCCTAAGCCGCATTATGTATGAAGTTACAATTCAACTTTGCAATATTATATGGGTAAATTTAATGAGCTACATGCACAAAGACAGACCACATAATGGCCTATGCTACACGCGCTCTCCTCGTGAACCAGGCCACGATGAACGATGCGCTACACGAGGCACTTTTTGTCACAAAGTGAAAGCCTTGGCAACTTGTCAGGTGAAATATGACTTTTTCTTTCATTTTATTACTACATCAGCAAAGTATTTTTCTAAAGTCTTGTCTTTAAAATTATGGCAGTATTTTAAATGCTTCCAGTCTCTCAGTAAGTAAAGTCCGATTCCAAACATCTACAAAAACCATTGTAGCCTCACATTTTTACGAGATGTGAGAGAACGGAATAGTTCTTACAAAGACGTTCACTAATAATGGAAAGGGCTGGAAAGTTTAAATTATTACCAATATTATTCTTTTGAGAAAAAGGGTCACTATTTCAACATCCCCAGTTCGTTTGGGATTTCACGCAACCATAATATAGAATAGGAATAGGAATATGGAAAAAAGAAAGACATTATATTGTGAAAAAACGTTTCGCAAAAAATGTAAGTGGAGAAAAGAAAAAGGAAGAACTAGTCTTGAGTCTTGAATGACCGAAACCCGACCGACCGACCGACCTAAACCTAAGGAGTCTTTTCAAATCTCGAACCTGAACCCTTTTTTCCTCGTTTTTATCTTTGTAAACTGAGGACTTCAAGGGTGCAATTTGATGCAGTTAATAATGCATGGCCGGACAACGCAATCGTATTATCAAGACTAATGTGACCACATCCATGGATTTCTTCGGAGTGGGGGTTGTAGTTGTAGTAGTCAACATCAAGCCAGACGGTGGTAATCGACTTGATTGCAGAGTAAGTGCATTTTCTATGGGTACCTGGTACACATCACGATACAAAAGCTTCGAAACAACATTGATATACACAACTGCACAGCTACCAAAAAATCTCATCTTCTTCGACAAGCCATGACGACTCCAAAGAAGAAAACTGAACGAACCCCTTTTTTCACACAAATACAATAAAGAGAACCCGTTGAAATATCTTTACGTCCCATTCGTAAGCAAAGGTCTCCTTTTATGTCCCATTAGCACTTGAATGAACAATTTTCGAAAATCTCGATGAAAATTGAAGTTTGCTCAGATGATGATGATGATGATGATGATGAGAAGATGATGATGCGATGCGATGGCACAAGATCATGATACATAAACAAAAGCTTAAAAAACAAAATAATGACACTGTTTAACAGAATTCAATTACCTGAATGAGATTTTTGGCTTGATCTGCAAGGTTCTGCACTTTTTCATGTAAGCGACAAAATTCCTTCATTTGCTCCACTTCTCCCATATTTCGGCACATTTGAAACTTCAAAGGCACTGTCAACGGTAGAGGCACGAGGCTTCCAGTCTCTTTCGAACTCTGTAATTTGAAACCCATATATGTAAAATATTAGTACTCGCACTTTAATTAGTATTTTTACACACGCAATAAACTTGATTGATAATAATATTAAAATTAAATTGCTTTCTTCGCAATCAATGCAACCCCGAAGATATTACCATTCATTGCTATTGAAGGCAAAAGGAATAATTATTGACAATCTTCTCAAGGGAATTGCTAAAAGAACATGGTTCATCAAAAATCCCAAGGCGACAATATAAAATACAGTAACTAATACTACTATGCATAATAAAATGCTTCTCGCAGTCCATTGTTAGTGCCATTGAGCAATGCACAATAATAATGTCTCTTCTCTCCTGTGTGTATGTCCATTGTCACAAAAAACCGCAGATTATTTGCATAGCCCATTTCCCTGACTCGACTCATTATTATTTTATTTTATTGACAATCCTTGAAAGGCAGAATCGAATGTTTCTCATCCCTGTCATCTCCTACGTCCTGCAGATAATGTCATGTCCATTTACATTACAGTCACGACTCACAATGGCACTTCTTCATTTTCGTCGTCCGTCCCAGAGAACAACCATTTTTTCCATGCTGCATTTTATTTGCCTTAAGTGAAGTTTCTCATCATTGCACCACAGTCAAATTCTGTTCAGTGGTAACGTAGCATAGTTGGCATATTTGGTATGTCGCACAGATTTTTTAATTAAGCTTTAGAAAGGTCGTTTTTACATCTTCCATTTGAGTTTTAAGTCACATAATGATATCTTACGATTATTCTGACGGTCTGTTATTCTTTCAGCGTCCCAGCGTTCTGAATTTAACATTACACTTTTTAAAATGTCACTTCCAAACGCATTATGTGCGCAAAAATGCACAAATCCAAAATTTTACATTTTATTTGATTGTATATAATGTACAATGAAGAGCATATGAATTTTCTTTGACTGTGGCATTGGATTTAATAGTCCATCTATGCCTGACAGACTCGTGCCTGATCTTCAAATTCCCAGTATACAGAGGGATCCGAAGTTGAAAATATGAAAAAATCATTGAAAAAGTAGATACCTTTGTTCCTTTTTTACGTAAGAATTTTCATTCTCACGCATTTTACAGCTTTGGGCATTATAATTTGCATCCTTGACTGAAGCGTGTCAAGTGTTGCCAATTATTAATATTTTGTTGAATCCAACTATGGCATCTAAACTGACCCTGGACACACTCGCAAACTGCCCCAACACAACAAAAAAGTGTATGGGCCAGTGGGCATGAGCACAGTGTGTTTTTAGTTCTTTTTCATCTTCTCTCAAGTGTATATATAACTTTATAGTATACTATTAGTGTTAAATGTTTGGTCGATGTACGAAAAAGGTAAACCTGCGAAATGTAAACGATTTTAAAAAATAGTCTCACGCCGATTTTCCCCGTGGTCAAAAAATCCGTTTGCCATTGTCCCTTGTATTTGGACAAAGATCGAGAACAACGTTTTATTTGGCAAATGCCGATTAGGGAATTGTAGTTGTAGATGTATGGTCGTCTCAGTGACACAGGTATTATAAAATAGAAATACTACTCGAGAAGAAAAGACATGGTTTTTTTCACGTGGTAGCAGAAGCAAGGAGCCAGCAGACAAAATGGCTAGTGTCTGTTTTGGGTATTTGCCCGGTGGTTGTTTATGACAGTACAAAAAATCCTCTTAGCTGACACTTCATTTTTGCTCCTTGCTGCATTTGAACATTTGAACAGGAAGATATATTAAGAAGGACATTGTGAGTAGTTGACAAAAGGGGCAGTGGCACCACTAAAAATTCAATTGACTGCTGTCGCGCTCCGTACCTCCTTCATCCCTCCGTGTTATTATTGCGAGTCACAGAATGCAAAAATACAAATGAGGCTGAAGGTTCAAATTCACGTTCACGTTCACATTCCCTGGTGCGAATCACGTATAAGCCTAGACTTTTGCGCTTGTATGAACTGTGAACGCACCGGTGACAGTAGCCATAATGGACTGATTATGCATATTTAACGAGTGTGACGTTAGGTGCGTTTCAAGTCCATTGAGACTTTTGAGCTTCGGACTGCCTAATGCCGTTAAACTATTTGTGCAAGTGCACTTCATAAAAGGAGTGCAAAGAATAAAAATTTTCATTTTACATTTTTGAATCATGAAGGGAAAAAAAGAAAGACTCACTTGACTGAGAGGCAGGGCAAAGATGAGCTCTTCCTGCAATGTGCTGAAAAGACGCAGTTCCGGGACGAACTTGAAAGACGAACTTTTGAACGAGGGCATGACTGGTGGCTTCCCGTCCACAAGACGAACCATCATGGGCATCCTCTTCCCCAAGATATTCCTGTAAAGCAGAATCCATGCATTATTATAATAGTTCAAGAGGGAAAAAACACAACAAAACTTCATAATCCATCTCCGTCTGCAACCAAACACGATTCCCCTGTAACTTGTAACTTGATCTTATTTTCAAGTCTTCTCTTCTTTATATTCCTACTCAATTTTTTAGACATTTTTTGCCAGTCCTTTGACAAATATCCAAGGAACTCTTTTTTAACCTTACAACACAATCCTCAAATTCTCAACAGCAGATACACAGTCACAGTGAGATGACCTGTGGAGTCATTCATGTATATTTATATCTAGCTGTCGTACCTCAGCAGCTTACCTTAGCAAAAATATAAATTTTTGTCACATACTTCATCTTATCTTATAGCAACGTAGGCAAACTATACTATACCTGAGCGTACTGTGCGCCTTTGGGTCCTAGCCAATTGTAATTAATTTCTCAAATCCTTTTATTCTAATTCCTTACTAATTAATTCAATGCGTACACAACAACCTGATGTGCAAAAATCTGTTAAGAATCCGTGCGCTAGTAGAGCATAAAACTGTTACATTTAAGTATACCACAAGGGAATAACTATAGAAGCCAGATAAAAATAAAACGAAAATCTGCATGTATGAGATTCAGTCTCCAATTATTTGATTGTAAGATGTGTGTGACTGGGAAAATTTAATGAGAAACAATTCAGGTACGGTGAAATAAAATCTGTCGGATTAAATGGTATATGGGACATTGCCCACTAGGGTTCATCAGCTCCACTCCTTGACTCTTTGCAAGACTTGGCATGAGATGAGGCACATCAAGACTGAGCAGATGTTCATATTATGTAGTAAGGTTGGTGATAAAGTCAGAATTGAAGCTACCGCTGATACCGTCTGGTACGAAACGAACCTCACGTTTTGTTAACCTCACCCTCTGTTTTAACATTTTAGGACATAACCAGTGCGTAGGAACAAGTAGGATCAACACGGGAGGTCATTGCGGAAAAGAGCCGTTGAATCTCTGGTGGTATGGTACACTAGAGTGTTTGTCGGTGAATGGAACAACAACTGTTCAAGTGCAGTTGTCATCATCACTTTTTGACTATTAACTATCATGGTAGTTAGACGTAGTGAACTGTGCTAATTCTTCCCTATAATAAACTGTGGAGTACTGTACATGGAATTTGTATTAGAATTTGCACGGGAATTAAACTCAGTTTTTGTATTTGCAAAGAGAAAGGGGGAGGGAAGCATGAAAGCATGACATCATTCTTATCTCTTCATGCCTCCTACTATAAACGTCAAATGAATAGTACCACCTTGTACGATACGGAAAACAATACCAGAGCTATATTAAGAACAAGAGATGAGTCGAGTCATTTTATGATAGTAAGTAAGCATAAGGCGACGGATTTTTTTGCATAATGAATGATGAATGAAGAGAATGAAGACTTACTTGGTAGTGTGAACACCGCTAATACTGTCCTGACGAGCCAACGGGCTGAACTTGCCCTTTTGAGCTGTGTTGAGGTAAAGAGTTTGTCCCTTGGAGTCGAAACATCTTAAGTAACGTGACACTTTCTTCCCAGAAGGCACGGATACTTCTCCGACAAGGACCAAAATCTCTCCAGGTTGAATGACACGAGTTTTATCAGAAATTTTGTAAGTTGGATGCTGTTGTTGATGATGAAGACCATCTTGTTTGATGACCACTAGGGAATTGTCACTTTTGGCATCGGCTTTGTATCCCTTGATGGCTTCTCGAACAAGACAAGAGTCCGGGAACTTTCGTGATAAGGCTGACACTGTTGGTATGCATGGGACGGATCTTCCATCTTCACTTAGGATTTCAAAATGCCCTTCATAATTTTGCGGGATTGCAAGTGTGGGCCCGTACGGCACAACACGTTGACGTGCATTCTTGAACTTGACACATTGAGCTGCAACGCTAAACTGTTTCCCTGCTGACAGGAGCAACAAGTGTGACACCAGAGATGGATTGGAAAAGGACGGTTGTCCTATGTTTTGATACTGACCCCGAATCACTTTCACGACACAAGGAAAGCCGCCCTTGAGCACTTGGGCCAAATATGACCCATCCTCGGACCAGCGACAATGCGACAACACTTCCGCCACGTCCGCTCGACTCCCCATTGGTGTTGTGACTACGACAAGATTTGTTCTTGTCGTTCAAAATTCATCAGGAGACAAAAAAGATAAAGAATATTCCAGAAAGGACTGAAACGTTTTGTTTGGAGGCACGTCACACGACGGAAATAACTCTATTTTACGTACAGTATTCAAAAAACGTAACGTAAACGACGAAATTGCAGCGTTCTTCTTCCACCGATTGCTCTTCCGTCGTAGGAGGACAAGAAATGATAACTTGGAACGGATGTTAATTATTTCTGATACCTCTTGCTCACTTTGGCTATCAGCTCATTACATACAATCTCTCCAAGATGCTTAGACGCTGCTTGATAATTGAGCTTACTTCTTGTTCCCCTCAGATTTCACTAGAAGATGTGACCTGGAGTAGAGATGACTTCCTCTTCATTGTCATAGCTGGGAGCAAGAAGACCGTGTTATCGTCAGTCGAATCTTTTTCTCGTTCATCTGCAAAGTCATCCAAAAATGACACCATTATTATTATTTCCTCATGTTTAGGAAGTTTGACGTCGTTCTTCTTCCCATCCTAATCTCTGAGAGCACAGTGGGGATAAATTACGCTCCAGGCAGATTATGGTAGTAAAAGCAATTAGTCAAGTAACGGTAAAGCAGGAGAGTTTGGCTTTTCGTAGCTTTGGGTTTCCTTCGTCTCAATCAAATAATACGTGTAGCAATGAAATATCATCATCATTTTGAGATTAGTGATTAGGATTACCTCACTCAACTTCATCTACCTTACACATCATAGGTAATACACAATAGATTTTTAATACTTCGTCGTAACAGCCATAAACAAGATACAAGAGTATCTTCAATCTTCAATGTCCATAAGCCCAAAGCGGCGCATGATGCTCTCGTAAGTATTACGTGAGTCCTTTTCAATGGCAACAACTCAAAGAGCCCCAGCAGTGGTAATCTCTGCCCACAAAATCATCTTTTTGCCAGTTGCCACCACCACTGCGCACTGCAATTGCTGTACTACCTCAAGCCAAGAAATGTGCATGCCAAGCCAAAAAATTACATTATGTTTTGAAACTTGAGACTTGACCAATTCTCACATCATAATAATGGCCATCAATGTTCTATGGCTTTTTGGCAGGGAGGGTGGCCCATGATTACGTGGAGTATCACGGTATCACACCTTGTCTGAGTCCAAGTGCCATGCCACGCACGCAAAAGAATTCATCGGAATGGGACTGTGAGGCCTTGAGAATCGCTCATCTAGTGCAAGTGACCCTCACAATCGTAAAAATAGATGCTCATCTTTAAAGCCAACATTATTATCTTTACTTTTTGTTCATCCTAAGAAGATGTTACGTTTCAGCCCTGCCTTTGGGCTTTTGATTTTGTGAGAATTGTGACTGCCATGCCATTCAAGGGACCTCCACGACTATATACGTCTTCAACATTATATTTGCTACTAGATAATAATCACAATATTATATTTTGGAATACAACTAGTTTTTAATGCATTTGTGTGCTCGGCTCTTAAAATGTTGAAAGGTCTTGTATGATTAGATGATTAGGCACAAGTGTTCCATCAGTTTTTAAAGACACATTTATTTTATCTTGAAACATTAAAATTCATTGCGCAAAAAATGGAGAAGAGGAATGGAAACGTGAAGAGGGACGTATATTACGTGGCGATGGTGACCTTAAAAAACACTCACCACACAGACACACACAATATTAACTTTGACTTGGAAACAAATGACAACCTTCCTTTGCATACACAGGAAACAAAAGAACTTTGACAAACTGACTTGGACTAATTGGTCTTTTGCTCAAAAACAGCAGCAGAGCTTTGTCACTTTATACAGTTGGCTTTAACGCTTTCCCAATATTTAAGTATCATACATTATAGCTCGTTTAAGTGCTTGTGGTGCATCGTCGTGCGAAAAGCATAAACCTACCATTTACTAGATTTTAGAAAATTTTCACGCTGGAACTTGTGAAAAAAGAAAATTGCAAGTCACTTTATCTGTCGGAACATAAAACGGAAAGGTGTTAAAAGTATTGCATCTGCACCAGAATTTAATAAACTAGTCTAACAAGTCTAGCCTGCGTCTTTGTGGTAGTTAGCGCAACGAGCCGTGGCGTCTTTTGGGCGGGTCTCTCAAGGGTCTCTATTTGGAGTAAAGGAATACCGTTCAAGTGCGCTCCACCGTGCAAAATTACATTTGCTCAAGTTTTCGTTAGTCGACTCTTTGATTTTTTCACCCTTTTGTTGTTTAACTTGTAAGTAGTATTAAATACAGTTTACGAGAAGAACCATATTTATTTCTACTATTGTGCGCTATTAGCTCATCGTAAAGTAATTTACCACAGGAGCGCAGATTGCAGATTAGCTGTACTTAACAAAAACAATTAGATGCAATGCTACCATATCATGTTATATGGCAACAACAACAGAAACGCAATAATAAATGGCAAAACGCATGGCTTAAAAGCGTGTTGTATAGCAAGTTCTTTATATTACGTATTATACACTGTACAGTATGACTTTGTGATTTGGACAGTGACCGTATGAATTTGTTCGCAATGCCCCTTGACCACAAATTAGTACAAGATTAAATGAAAGTTCTTTTCTACGCATTTGCGCAGATTTGATTTAGTTTTGTACACACGTGAGGTATACACACAGTACGCACTAAACGAATCTTTCTTCCGCCAAAAAATTGAATTCGACTTCCTTTAGAATGTGTTTTGATATGGACATTTGAGTTTTACTCATAGTCACAGTGTATAAATAGCGGGCGCGGGTGACCACGCGTACAAAACAATTCCGGAAATTATGTTTCCCTGGTCTAATCCTAATGTTCACGAATCTCAGGAACCATGTTTATCGCACTAAATGTAATGTTCCATTATTTTCCACAGGCGTAAATCCTTATGCAAATTAGACGTTCAAACATGTTTTTACCTTTTCTTGCACGTTTAGCAAAAATGTGCACGAAACGAAAGCAAATCATGCCAGTCTGGTCGGTCTGGACAATAAAATATTATTCGTATTCCTTATATCCATTGCAAACCACTCTTCTGACAAAGTGCCGTGAACAATATTCTCAACATAGTTATTCCAATTTTGCATGGGATGAGTCGTTGAATGTGTTATATACGTTGTTCTTTGTTCACTTCTGTTACCTCCATATCTGAAGTGGAAGAAACAATCGTCCATCATGACTTTGCAAGATGTACGAGCAGAAGAGTCAACTGGCAATGAAAACTGCTCTACACCTTAGCTTGCTACACTTTTGTACTGTGAGATGAAATTATTACCGAGTTGAAAAGAAACTATTTCAACTCCAGTCTCTACCCACGTGTGTTACAAACCTCAGATGGAAAATTCTCTATAAATCAAAACTCCAATGGAAAAAAATAGAAAAAAGTTACCACAAACCACAAAGCTCTCAATAAGTTATAGATTGAGTAGGCAACTCCCAAATAAGTGCAGATGATAATCAAAACAACTTTGGAACCTCCATTTGTTCCTTTCCCTATTATAAATTCTGTTTCACTTTTTTGAAAAACCTTGAAAACGATATTTATTAATTTTTATGTTTATTAGCCTATACATTACAAAGCTTACATATAAAATCCAATGTAATCTGTAATATAAGATCTATATGGTTTGTATGATTTGCTTCCATTTTACTTTGATAAGCATTCTTAAAATCATTAAAGTTTATAATACTACTAATACATGAAAGCTTAATTTTGAAATGACTTTATTATATTATGAGCATGCAAGGAATATGACATGAGTCAATGACATTAAAGTCTTGTATCTTGGCGACTGCGACTGGTCCAAATCGCCAGGGATTTGCTGGCCAGTCCATCGTATATCTTTTGAATCGAACAGCTTCCTAAGGCAGGCAGGTGAGCACTGCTCTTGTACAACAGTCAGTCAGCCTACTACTTTCATCAGAAAAAAAACGGGAAAGATGGCAAGTTGTGAATGTGTTTACATGTTGAAGCAGACAAGGTTTTAGGATCGCTTTATTCAGTATATAAGAGTCTGCACATGGACGACGATGGAACGAGAGAGTAGTAGTCGAAAAAGTTATACAGTCAGTCGTCTTCTCGAAAGGAAGATGCGATGGTTTCAATAATACTGACGATTGAACTGCTGCCTAACCAGCATGTCTGTGATGCCGAATCGATCATATCACATTCAAATCATGGTTCGTTCAAGGGACGACTATACAACGTGGATGCAAAATGTAAGTTCCATGAGACGAAGACTGTGGGTGCTCATGCTTCTCAAGCTGTGCAATGAGACTCGTCTACGTGCCGAGGTGATTTAAATTGTTGACCCAATCGATAACTCTCGTCTGGGATTTTCCCTATGCAATTCAGTTGATTAAGAATTGTTGGGATTTAGTGTAGTACATTGTAGAGATGCATTACAGTCTTCACTATGCATTTTGCACCTGGCTTGTGTATGTAACTATCAACGCCAAAAGGATAGTGGACCCTTTGTCTCAAAATTTTTCATGTAATATTTTCAGCTTTTTGTGGGCGTGAGACGACTACGACGAACAGTGAAAATCCCAAAGGGCCATCGTATGTTATTAAGGAGGAGCACATTAGGAAAACTGGACCTTATTAAAAGCAAGGTTCGTCTACCAAGGTGTGATGGGCCATGTCGAAAAAAACGACAGACATGTAAGTGTGTGCCCTACGGACACTTAGGGATGTAAACAAAACGCTTTGATTTAAATGCATAATATTGCATGATTCTTCAGGAAGGTTTATCTTCACGCCCAACTTGATAAGGAAATGTGTTGTGTGATTTTCCCAGTTTTTGCAGCTTTGTCTCTCGTTTTTTTATATGAGCGGCGGTATTTAATAATGAGAGAAGGATGTACAAAGCAAGAGTGCGACTGCGAGACTATTGAAGCAACACACTTTATTACTAGGTTGTCCAAGTCATGTCTCCTTGCGGTTG
Source organism: Harlomillsia oculata (assembly GCA_019776145.1). NCBI lineage: Eukaryota > Metazoa > Arthropoda > Collembola > Entomobryomorpha > Oncopoduridae > Harlomillsia > Harlomillsia oculata. The sequence continues at coordinate 32,926 of JABASF010000382.1, read as the reverse complement.
TCAGATGATGCAGCAAAGTCTCAGTGACAAACCAGAAGATTGAATTATGAAAAAATCAATGTCAAGCCCAGTGACAGTGATTACAATAATGATGATGACATTGTAAAGCTTCTGGTAGACTTTTGTGACTGTGGCTTGCTTGCTGTCGGTGCAGCACTGCACTCCTTCGTTTTCCTTATCAAACGGGAACAGGAAGCTGTATATTTCAAACGGCAATCGCAATCGTCTTGATAGCACAGCTATACGTTATATGAAAATGTTCAACAGTAATACAAACTCCTGTAAAAACAATTTCCACTTTCCTTCATTGAGGAATTTTGCATACGAGATTTTCTGAACAAGGGCAAAAGCCAAAAGATGAAACCTCAAAAGAGCATCTTTGTGAGAATTAGTGAAATCTGTCTTCGGTTTTGTGGTTCACCCGAAACTCTCACCATCGCTGCTCAACATTTACGTCACACTAAGAAACATGCAAAAGTGCAGCCACCTCACAGAATGCATACTATATTTTATATCATTTATAGGTATATGAACTTACGAATCTTCTTTAAGCAACTGTACGAACTACAAGGAATTAAGTTGAAGTTCGTCATTGTCCAGCATTCAAGAAGAATTTTTGTCATGGTTCATGGCTCATCGCTGAGCCACTTTGAGCGAAAATAATATACTAAAGGCAAACATGAACAATGTACGGGAATGGCTCATGAGGAGAACTGCAGGGAGCTTCCTCCTGCTTTCATTTGAGAAGAAATCCTTTGCAAAATACAATAAATTCAAAAATCATTGTGTCAAGGCCTATCTTAAGTATAAATTCGAATGAGCTACACAGATATGACTTGCATATTATGAAAGATCTTGAACCTAAATACAAGAATGAAATCACTGACTCAGAAGCAGATTACATTAGGATTTTTATTTCTTGGAGATCAGGGACACGTCGAAGACCTCGGGAAGGATCTAAAGCATAGCATCGTATTCATACTTTGTTGTTCAAGTTTGCATGCAATACAAAGATGATATTGCTTTCTTGGCACTACGATTCTGACGATTTTTGATATGGCGTAACATTATGGACTTGACGCAAAAAAATAGGAGACATTGGACGACATGGACACGGTTGTCACAAGAGTCCAAAAGTGCCTGTTGTTGTCGAGATGAGATGTTGTGGTTCGTTTGCCTCGAGAGAAATAATCGCGTGCGGTGAAGCTTGTGTGGCATGACGATGGTCATATGATGTAAGGCATGCGAGATGTTAACTGCACTAGATTTCCGCACTTTTTCGTCCACTGTAACGTAACCCTCTATGCTTTTAAGTAGTCATATCGGCTTATGGCCTATGTACATTAACAAAACTCACAGATGATGTACAGTGACATCGAAATGATCACTTTGACTGTTTTGTGTTGTTCTTTTGAGTGTCATTACCTTCTACGCTCATTATGACGAGGACACAGCACTGGATTGGTCCATGGAATTGACATCGCATTCGCAGTAATGATAAAAGATACAAGAATGATACAAACGTACTAAACCGATGAACTGGGAAGTCCGGTATTTAAGCTGTATCATCATTAAAATGTGAACCAGGAAAATCAAAGCATCCGATGCACCAACAAGAAGTACAAGAAGACAATCACGTTTCAAGAAGACAGCTAGCAAAACGCAAAATGTGGTTCACTTTTGATTTCTTACAGATTCAAGAAGAGATGAGAGGGACGACATTGTTCAGACAAAAGTTGTCTGATGGCTCTAATGGTTTCTTGGTCTGGGTGGTATAGCAAAATCTCATTGCCTCTTTGTAAGACTTTCCAGTTGGAAGCTCATCAGTTGAATTTTCGACTGAAAGCTAGTTTGTACTGAAAAGTACGAAGGAAGAAATGGGACCGGGTGCACTCGTCTATGTGGGCAGACAACCCAAACTCCGTTCACATTATACTTTTGTACTGAAATTGCAATCGGTATACTTTGTGCAAGCTCACAATGTGCTCAGACTCAAAGTCGTCACAATGGACAGATCATAGCTGGCCAGACTATCTTCTCTTAAGAATGCAAATGCTATCCTCAAATGACTTTGTCACTGTGAACTCCAACTGTCTCATGTCACCTGCTGTGTCCAAAGCGCAAGCTGAAGAAGCATTGGAAGGTCTTCAGCTTCAGCCCATTTCCAATTCCTCCCATGCAGTTGTGAGCGGTCTGCATACTTTAAAACTTTGACAGCGTCCACTCAAGCGGCAGTGTGAACATGGAAATTTATTTCAACAATTTTAAGAGCATTTTTACATGGACATATAAGGAACATAATAGAATCTTGCATTTTTCTACACTTCTTTCTTCATTGTTTACAAGGTTCAATTGTTCCTAAAGAGCAGCAACATTTAAAGTACAGAACCAACAAAAAATTGAAGATGAGTATGAGTACGACGAGAAGAGGGATTTTGCAGCTCATTATCACTTCCCTCGTATCTTATATCATTTGGTAAGGATTAAAAGAAACTTGAAAGAGGCATATTAGACACACAAAAGTATCCTCTCATTCCGAGACTTGAGGTCCTGACAATGACGTCTTTGAAGACTCTTCAAACGAAGGCTTTGATATAAAAAGCAAAAGCGGCTCTATGCAATAATTCGTCATAATCTCAATCTCAAAATTCAACCAGAAAGCAAGAGCAACCACCTGCTTCATGCAATTTGCAAGCTTATTTACATTACTGGCGTTGTTACTGGACTTGCTGCACTTTTCCTTACACCGTACATCATGTGTAATCTGCTTTGGCATCGTGAATAATCGGAAGCCTGGTCTCAACAACTTAAACCATTTCTGTTTTAATATAATACTAAGTTTTTATTATTATGATAGTATACAGCAGTAAAGGAAATTACATTTTTTGCTAACGTAAGTCCACGGATACTTTAAGCTGACGATACGAGTAGGAAATGTTGTCCGCATCCAATAAAAAATAGTTGCCACAACATGTGAAACCTTATTCAAAATGCAAACATTCCAATTGCCTCTTCCCAATTTCTCAGGAGTGGTTTTAGCCTATCATCACATAATATTATGTAACAAAGATCAAGTTTGTGAATTTTGTTAAGAAGGTAATGTCCAAACAGTAGCAGAGAAATGATCTCAACAGTACTCAAGACGTTGATGGGCAATGTACCAGGACGGACGGATCGTCTGTGGGTTGTAGCAGAGTTGCTCAGAACAACTTGAATGTTTGAAGTTTGAAGGTTTGAACTTGAAAAGGATTGACTATTACTGTTTGTATGTGTGTGTCCGGTAGGAAAGTGTATATACACTTGAAATAAGAGAAGAAAAAGTGTAGAGTCGCAGCATCCATCGTCATGTTGTCTATTCTCAAGTTCACCAAAGAGTAATTAAAGGGGAATCAACCTTTCCAACAGCTGAAAGTACTGAAGCTGAAGCTACGTAACGCAGTAGGAACGTGTGTGTGTCGCTCCATACGAGAGTACACATATGCAAAAAAATCTCCAATTACAAACACAGCGATCAGAAGTATGGAAGAAAACACAGGACATGAAATCCCGGTGCTTTCAACTGTGAAGAGAACAATGACAAAATCTCATTCGTCTTTCCATGGAAGAATCCTATACTTGTTTTATTGAGTTGTTTTTACCTTCAAAAGTAAAGCCATGTAGTAGCAACTTTAGGAAAAAATGCATTGATAAAGGTACCGCATGACCCTTTGACGTTTGTACGTACAAGACACTCTACTCCTGGAATTAATGAATTCTGTAAAATCGATAAGTTTTTTCCTCGTTCCATTCTCAATGTAAACGTGACTTTTGTACATTATGGGCCCAAGTTCACATTTTTTCGGTACAGCACGTAACTTACCATTATACGCTAGATTTTGTACTCCGTTTACAGTTTACAGAAGGCAATCTACAGTGAAATGACAACTGATTACAAAGATCGAATCGGTATATGTTGCATTATTTTATTATTTGCCTGCAATGTAAGTTTGTGAGCCTAAAACCAGGATGACCTAAACAGTAACACGTAAAACGTAACATTCAAATGAATTTACCCTACAAAAATTTTTGTCAACCTATTTTCATGTGAGTTGAAGTAAACCAGAGTAATAAATGAAGATAGAAAAAGCAACGCTATCAGATTAGCTTTTATTGTGTTTGAGGCCAACAGTAGGAGACGATAGTAGGAGAAAGAAGAGCAACAATGGGGAATTGTTATGCATAATCGTAGTAAAGTAGTCGTACAAACAGTATTACATTGTAATAGCATCCTTCCTCGACCGCCCTCAAAAACGCGTATGTTATTCGAATGCATAAAGTCAAGCTCATTGCGTAAGTGGGCAGAGGCAGCAGACAAAAGTATTAAACATCGTGTCGGGTAAACAGTCAAACTGTAGTCAAAAAATTCCACAGTGAGTTTTGTGTGAGAGAGCTAATGCATAACTATAACAATGTACAATAATGCATAGGCCATAAGCAACGAAAAACACTATAAAACTCAACCAGCAACGTGGTGGATGTAAAGGGTAGTCCATTAGAGCATTTATATTTCTCATCCCGGCGTTTCCCACAGGCAATCCCATTACGTGAGTATGATTGTTTGCGTCTTCGTCGACCAACAACAATGCAACTGTCGGCGCCCATGCAATGCAACTAGAGGAAATGAAGATGCCATCATCCTGCAACCTTAAGTTCACTCCGTCTTCCACCTTCTTGTGCTGTTTCATGTGAGCTCAAAGCTATCATGCGGGTTGCAGACTCTACAAACCCAAGCAGAAATTGCAACAAGTCCAACTGTGCGGCTATTATCATTAGTGTTCCTCCGGTGCACTTCCAACCTTGCAATGTGAGTTTTTTGCAGGAGAAAGGTTACATTTCAAAAGTAAAGGAAAAGGGCTACTATTCGACCTGTGGTCAATAGAAAAAGCCATACTTATATATATATGGTTTTATATATAAAAACACTGCATTCAATTGCGCCTCTGCATTCTTGTGTAAAGTTGGCGAAGGTCAAACAAAAATGGCAAAATCGAGAGTTTTCAACCCACTTCACAATTACATTGAACATTTTTTTTCTATTCTACCCCGTATCCTTCACAAATCGGCTCATCTGTACGGCGATCCGAGCTCATTAAGGAATTTACTCAGTCATGAACCTTCTGAGCTGTCAGAAGAGTCAATTGCATCAAAAACTGCATTCATCGCACAAACGCGCATCAATGCCTACAATAATTCTGCTCCTTAAGTGCGTATTTTTACTCGTATTATGTGCACGCTAATACTACCTCAACAGGTGAGGTTTTAGGTTCATAAGCAACAAAATGTTGATACTTGTTCCTTCTTTCTTGCTCATCAGAAATAAATAAATAAGGTTCGCTGCACTTTACCAGTAGCACGAGAAACCAAAAAAACCACCTCAGTTCCTATTGCATGAATTGCATCTTGTAAATAAGATAATGCGTGATTTTCCCGGACGTTTACATTAAAACACCTCAAACAAAACAAAACGAGGCGTGCAGATGAATCAGTCACACACACACCTGTCCAATACTAGTAATGTAAAGTAATCGACAATGTGTGCATGCGTGCTTCTCACTAATAGTTATCATTGAAACATAGAAATTCAAAACATGTACTGCATGCAGTCACCGGTGCCAGTTTTACTATCAAAAACCTTAAAGAACTAAACAGTACCTCATTTATTTCTCTTTCTTTAGTTACAATGCATTGATAATGCGATGACACTAAATAAGCTTTTAAGAACGTTAAGAAACAGCAAATTACTTTGTGCAAAATATAGGAACTAAAAGCGACGAGTTTCTCCGGTGTTTTCCATGAATTACAGTTTTAATAGCCTACATTTGACACTTGAACTTTTCATGTTTCCAAGAATGGAAATGTAAGTATGGGCAAGTCTCTTGTAATCGTTCGGTAAAAATAGTAGTTAATTACGCGGACTGATTACCTTTGTGCGCTACAAGCTCAAAGCAAGTTGAATCTCGAGGGTTTATGCAAATGAATCAACACCGTGCATTTTTAAAGAGGAATATTATCTTTTAAATGGTCTCGTCTGAGGAAGAAACAAGAGTTATTGTTGCCCTTTTATAGATCAAAAAGCTACAAGAAAATCTTCAAGAGAGCTCAACAAACAACAACAACAACATAACTGCAAAATTATCTACGGCAATTAAGCATCTGGAAAGGTTTTCGTTTGCTCCTGCTCATTTCTCGTAAAACTAGTACATAAAATAAATAGAGGATCACATTCGTCAAGTTGCTGTTTGTATGATGAGACTCGTCCCCATCTCATATATGGCAGAAGTTGAGAATTATACGATTTTCGACGGGTTTGCTACGAACAACATTATAGTTCAAACCACGGTTTTCCCTCGACAGTCCTACTATTACTATCCCCTGTCCAACAAAAATTCAATAGAAGGAAGCTTACGTAAAAGTAGAGCTTTTGAAGTCTTCCGTTTTGTTGCCGTCAAGTCACATAGACGTTGAGCGACAGGAGACGACTTTTTAGTTGAATGTAGACACGCACAAGCCGGAAAATGACAACAAAGATTTTTATTAACGAGTCCCACGCCCAAGTTCCGTAAACAAGTGGCTTAACGTTTGTTACATGGACGTAAAATTCAGCTCCTGAGCCGAACATCTAAAAACAACCTTGACCTCAACAGTAAGGCTTGATATGGTTTGAAGTTTGAACCAAAAGCAGCTTTAAGCCCTTTCCCTATAGGACAAAAACACCGTTAAACGCTCGGGGCCATGGGCACTTTTGTGTAGTACTGTGTGGTGACTGGTGACGTCTCAAACGTATTCTCGTATGATGTGTGCTTCAAACCTTAAAACGCTGCCACACACAACAACATGCAAACAAAACGTAGAACACTGAGATAAAAGAGTCGTGCCAACAGAAGAGTCGCACGTACAAAACCGGAATAAAGTCGTAATGACCCTTTTGCACATATGCTTCGTTGACAAAGCTTTTCGTGTGGCCAGGGCAGGGATGAAGCAGGATTTCGGAGGCAACTGTACAAAATGCTATACTAGGTAGTAAAATTGCGATCTTTTTCAACATTTGTTGATGTTAGATCTGTAGCCAATTGCCAATGTGCCTTTCCATTCCAGAAGAGCTACCTGATCATGATGAAACGGAACAGAAAAAATGGAAGGAACGTTGTATAGAGTCAAAAAGCCAAACATTGTGATTTATTGTGACCCACGTAAATCCTGCAAGAAAACAGTATCCACAGAAAATTCAATAGTGACGCTCGACGACGCTTCTTTTGTCTATTGGATTCTGTAGTTTTATATTTCATCGTGTGTTCAACACTCCGCATTGTTTGGCCAGCAGGGAAATATTTTTTTGAGAGACGTGGACGACGTAAGGTGTTAAGCATGAGACTCTGCATACAGGATTTTTTTTCTAGTCATTGCATTTGCCTAACGGTTGATTGATTCGCCTCGCCATCCTCACACACTAAAGCACTTTGCATGCATCAACCAACTATTTACTTTGGCTTTGGGTTTTTTGGCCGTGTGCACTCAATGGTGCTCCTTCCTATGTGCCAATGTGCCAACCCTTTCAGAAAGTATAGAACCATTTCCCTTCCATTATTTATCCGTGTTGTGTCATAGTTACCTGAGACCATTATCATTACGCATACATTCACGCATAGGATGTAATACACTCTCGACTCCCTGCAATTATGCTATTGAAGACTCACTTGGAGGGGAATTAGATCACTGCTAAACATCCATTATAGTCCATCATCAATACAGCCAGAATCAAAAGCAAAATCAATAATATGAGAACAATCGCGTTTCGAGACGGTGCGCCCAACACCCTTTGCCTGTCTGTAATACAACCCTTAGAGCAAATACTGTTACAAAGTACAGGACACTTTTGGGAAACCAATTACTGGTAAATCGCGTAAGTGACCCCTCACAATTACACCAAATCGTGGTAGGACTCGAGCCAGTTTTTCTCACACGTAACTTATTGTTATTACATCCTTCAGTACGTATATTGTACACACTCACATTTCGTTTACTCAGATATATAAGACAACGTCGTCGTCATCATCGTCGTCGTGCCGTGGTTGACCAAAATGTGAAATTCCTTAGGAATTTTGAATTCCGCTTTTTCATTCATTCGCAAGAGCCTACTTTGACTCTACTATGGAAATACACTAAATAATGAAAATGCCACAATGTTGTATGTACAACATGACGTATATTATATGTCTTTATGTCCTAAAAACTAACAAATGCAGTAACAAAATGTGTCTTTAACATGTGTCATGTTATAGTGCAACATCGTGTGATTTTAAGTTCCTGTGTAGGTAGTACACTACACAAGAGTAAAGAAGGGTTTCCACTGCTCTCATTGACATGAAACTTAATGCGCCGTGCCAGGACGTGCTAATAGATCCACAAGCTAAAAAAACTACTTGCATAATCTTATATGGCAAGATTTTTTAAAATGTTGAGTGAGACAGGGTGACGCAGCGACTTAAAGAACCATTAATGCAAGTAAGTGGTGGAAGTGGGTAATGAATTGCACGAGCAGACGACGACAACAAATATATGTAAGGCAAGTAGCCCACATTTTTGGCTTTTTGAGTTCATAATTAAAATGCAAGAACTTACAACGTAAGTACCAGTAGACCAGCACAGTAATGTGCAAATGGTGGGCACAAATTCAAGCTAAGCATGGGATGAAATGCTCAGATGACAATGTTAAATGACTCTCTCGTGTGGCAGTGGCACCCATGACAAACTGGACGGTAGCCTACTTTGTGATCTGTAGCAAAAACGAAGTAAACGTGTGAAAAACGCTTCTTTTTCTTTTGCATGTTTTTACTACTTAATTTCCTTAAGAGAGAAATGGGAAATGCACATGCAAAAAAATCTGGTACATTACATTCCATTAACAAGAGACAGTGAAATTCAAGACAAGTGAACATTTGTTACATTGCACATCTTTCTCAATCCTCACTTGGCGAATTCTCAATGCTCAACAAAAATAAAAATAAAATTGATTCAACAAGATTCAACAGGAATTAATTTCTCTTTTCTTTTAGATGCATCTGGTCTCTCTTCCTTTGTATATTTTTATGGGTCAAATGTGAACAACTTTTTTGAAAATATAAAATACTAGAAATGACAGTAAAAATATAATTTTCCCAACAAGACTGCTTGTGTCCATTGCGTAGGAGTGCTGAGTCAGTACAATTTGATTTCCAAAGATACTCTTGACTACAAAAATCAAGTCGTTTATCATACAAATCGTAACAAATTGTTTGAGACTTCTCCTACGTATTACAAGATGCAGGACGCAATGATATTAAAAAAAGAGCTTAACAGAGCGCTTAAGGCCAATAGGAACAGGTAATAAAAACAGTATAAAAGGGCTTTCACACCTGGATTTTTCGTACTCATTTGGTACAATATGCAATGTGAGTGCGCACACGTCTTGGCATTAATTGCCTTTCTGAAATCCCTTTTAGTATTATTTGGAATTGTTGTTGAGACTTGTTGAGAATGAGAGAGATTGAAAGGACGTTTTGCCTTTACTCCATCGTCTGCTATGAATACTTCCACTACTGTGTGTATTACGAATGATACACACTAGACTCACCTCATAAAATCCTAATTTCTAATTTCTTCACGTGGATTGCCCCACAGGGCGCACATGCATGAGCACATTAAGATTAAAGTCAAATGGATTGGTGATGCTGAGACTTGAGACTTGAGAGATTTTAAGACTTACAACAACACAACATTGCACAAGTTGCTTTCTATACAATGCTTTGCTTCTTTAATACGTCGTTTCGTGCACAGCACCGACGCACCGACCGACCACTGCTCCTTCTTCACCCAAGATCAACATCAACAACAAAGACTTGTCACCATTTCACGCATACTAACAAGTAAGCAAGCTCGCACATACATTTTTCTCCCGCAAAAAGTCATGTTTGGCATCACCAAATGGATTTTGAGTTGGAGCAAAATGAGGGAAAATGCAAAAATGTAGGTAAAGGCCGTGTATTGAAAAGCAAAAAAGACTTAAAAAGCCTCTTGCTCGAGAGTTCCGCACGTTCACAAACATAATACATTTTACATTGTAAGTTCATACTCCAACTTTCAACTACGTTGTAAATATCCTCAAAGTGTACTTATACAGTGCTTCAAATGTCAAAGGCACTTGGAGCAACATTTTTGATAATTATATATACAATTTGACTAATGCTTTGAAACTCACAAAAGTCAAAACTTTTCATCACAAAGTAAAGTACTCAGTAGACCATTCGCATTTGCATGAATGCAAAGTAAGTATAATTATGACGGAACCAAAACGATGTAACTTTTTTTTAAAAGATTTTTTGCCTTGCTCTAACTCATTTATTCAAAAGCACCAAACACACCAACTTTCCCATGTTGCTCAAGCCACCGTCACTTGCATCTCGATGCGGAACATGAGACAACACCATGCCGTCAACGTCCTACTGTCAACAATATTTAAGCCTAATTTTGCCCACGTTCACATTTCAATAATTTTTGCTGCACTATTTTGTTTATATGGAGTGAGCTCGCAGTAAGTATTTATTTAGTAAGTGCAATCACAACACAACCAATGTAAAAAGTAATAAACTGTCTTTACGGAACAAAATTCTTCCTTCAGAATTGAAGAACAAACTCTTTCCTACTAGTGCATCTTGTACCGACTGAGTAATATGAGTAGAATGCAAACAGAATTGTTCATTCGTGTGCTATTAGAGCAAAAGTTTAAAGACCAAGTCACTAGTCGAAACGACATTTTCCTTCTTTATCTTGCCTTGTTATCTAAAATTTCCATCAAGCAACAATTACAGCTTGAAGCTTCAAACAATAGCTTTGTGGGTGCCATACTGAGTGTAATCATTTCGTCGTCGTCATTTTAGCTTTGTTCATTCGCATTGCTACGGTCACTGGAGTCACAGCGGAGGAGCCTCAAAACGTCCCATGTCTGCTCCACAGTCCCCAGTGAGCACGATGGATGTGCAATGGTTAGATGATTGAGGATGACGCCACAAGAAAACCGTCCGACTGAAGTGAGAGTCAGAGAAGCAGCTATTACGACGTGTGTGAGTAATTGCAAATCAAATCATCTTAAGGGCATCGGCACTGTCATTAAAAATATTAGCAACTGAGCTTACAAGAGCGAGAGCTCATCGACCATACGATTTGATAAATAAAGGAACGCGTGTATGGACACACATAAGTAATAATCATGTGACAACGGGAAGCCAAAGATGCTTTGACTGCACGACATACTGGGCTTACGACGGTATGAATCTTGAAGACATAGTGCGTTGCGAATCTCATTGCTGAATATTCATACAACAATGCAATTGCATGGAAGGAAAAAGGTGCATTGAGAATGAACAGTTTCACTTTTTGCATAAGATTATGCATTGTCACTTATTATACGGAACAAAGCATACATGGAATGCAATGTGTAATAATAACACATGAGGAAAAAGTCAAATTATGCACGAAAATTAACTGTCCACGTGTATATTAATGAAATGAGAAAACTGGGAGGATTTCCTAAGTGACTCACTACAATGCAATGCACACACAAGCATAAAAATGGTAAGTTACTAAAAGTAAAAGTTGAGATTTCCTTTGCGTACTAAATTAAATTTTAAAACATAAAAATTAGTTAAAAAAAATAAATAATATACACCGTGCGACAATATGAATTTGCAATGGGTCATTTTTGTATTCGGTCCATGCTGCTGAGCCGTTGGATTCTGCCAAAATGATTGCGAACCGAATGGAGGAAACAAAGAAGATCATAACGGAACCCATATTTTGAAGAGGACAAAGACAAACCCCGTGAGCTCCTCTGACTTAAGCGGAGGAAACAAAGAGACAAGACACTCTGAAAGTCTCAGAAGAACACTATAGTGCTTCAACCACGCAAAAATCTAATGCAATGCGGTGTAATTTATAGTGACACCACTTTACCGCACAGGATGCCACTTCTCTGTCTTTCTCTCTCAGATTCCTTCTCTTGAATGTTTGAAGTTAGAAAAACCACTTTTTGCTCCACACCTCACAACAAGAAAAAACGTAGCGAGGAAATGAATGGCTGAGCTCTAACGATGTTTCTACCACGGTGTCCACGAAATGTCCAAATAATGTCATGTAATTCCACACGAGTTAGTTAAAACGTTCCAACTATCTTTTTACTACTCCTACGGATGCGTTCAAATTTTTTGTCTGTTAAAAATCCAACCCATTGGTTCCCCCGTGGTTTGCAAATGAACGTGGTGTGCAAAAAGCGGGGAAAACGCACATGCAACAATGCTTTTGACTCTTATGCAAATCCATGAGAAACGATGAAGCAATACTCAATTCTTCCTGTGTGTTTTATTTTTGTAACTTTGAATGCCGAGGATATGATGGGGGTGCACGAAATATATAGATAGACTCGATACTCACTTCCATTTTATCATGACATGGGAACTTGGAGTGACAAGCTTATACGACGTTACGATTGATCATATGACGTCGTTTCGGACGTCCACTTTCCAACTACTATTGTGATATTTTGGTCAACAGTAGAAAAGTACATGAAGAGGACGAGGACACATGAGATTCCTCATGATCTGCATCATGCAATTCTCTGTGGAAATTGACCAAAGGGAGGATGAAATGACAAGTCTTCCTGATCAATTCGTGTCACCTCCTCTCACGATCTAAACCACAGTCCACTTTATCTACGAGACAATGCAATGACAACTACTGGGTTTACTTGGTAAATTGGAGCAGTGTCGCACAATGCACGGTGTGCAATGCACTCAATTCCACTAAATCCAGTCTCATTCACTCTCAGTTTGTGTTCCACAGAAGTTTTCTCAATCACTCCCTTGTGGGTCTTAACCCTCTTTTTTAAAAAGTGAATGTGCGCGTTGTCGCATGTCTCATGATTCCACCGAGGGTCGCAATGAGCTCCGCATGCTTCATTCATCCACCTACACTTTGCACACCAAACACAAAGTCCGACCTGTGAAAGCAAACCCTTCAAGTTTCTCATCATTTGGTCTCATTGTAATGACAATGTTTTTATTCCCTTCATATCGCATCTGGATTTGCTCAAACAAAGTCACACTATGTACAACCTGCATTTTTAAAACAGAGTGTCATGTACATATTCTACCGATTTTATAATGTACATTTCAAACTTCATAAGCTTGCATGCCAACTGACCAAAATGAGGTGACAACCGTGCTGACAGTACATATACATAACAAGGCGCGATAAATGTAGTGTAGTGGTGAAAAGAAGTGGTTTAGTCCATTTCATAATATATGACAGTGTTTGGTCGTATCATAATCATAATAAGTTGCAAACACACTCTACGTTGCGTACCGTAAAGTAAAAAGTGTACTAGTAAAATCCCATAAGAAACCTGAAGGGTGAATGTAAAGAGTTTGTTTCTCCCTAATGGCATGTCTAATGCACACAGACACACAAGGGTCACATGCCAACGCAATTGAATAGATGGACAACCCGTTTTAACTTAACGGCATTGCAGCACCAGCAGCACATCTTGCAGTCCAAAAGATAGCATGAGGAAATGGCACTGAAGGGAATAAAAAAAGTCACATATTATATAAGACAGACTCAAGAACTCGAACGCAATCGTTTGGCCCATTGGACTCGTCGTGCTTGATTTACTACGAATTTGGAAAACGCTTGTCATGTCATGTTTTTCTTCAGGAATGGAGAATAATGACATCAAAAATGCAATTCAACCAGCTGATTTCGACGGAAAGAGGAAATGACCGAAGGAGCAAGATGCCACTATAACCATCACTCAGTCATTCTTTGCACCTTGCTCCTGTTTCGGAAAAAAATGTTGAGATGGTCAATAACACGCAAGTTTCAAATGTGCTGTGAAAACAAACGAGCGTTTAACGTTACTATTGCATCATCATAAAAGAAGCAAAATATGAGAACTCTTGGTTCAAAATTGTTCATATTGGGTATATGATACTAATGGCTGTCTGAATTCCGTAATAAAGAGGATTCACATTTTTGCATCACATCGTATCGTCCGCAATTTTAAAACACTTTTTTTGAAGCTGTAAGGAATTGACAGAGATTTATTGCCCAGGTGCAACGAGAAGATTTTGCATAGGGTTGATATGATTGTGTGTACAAAACTGGCCCTTTCTACTTTTATTGAGGCATTATGAATCTCGTTTCCCCGTCTTTTGGATGGAACATTACATGATTACCTGTAAGCGGAACACTTTGACAGACTGTTTGAAGGAAAGTAAAGAGGCTGGAAGAACTGGCAAACGTTGCTCGTTCTTATAAGCCATTATTAGCAGTTCGTGTCGCAAGTCCAGTTTGGCGGCAGCTTCTTCAGTTGCGCCCTCACAAGTACAAAAGCCCATCGGCCCGCCACCTTAGTAACTTGAGCTCATGAGCGTCTCACGTTGTGCAAATGGGCGAAGGAACAAACTTCAGAGTCTAATCAGCTAATCATATACTTTTATCCGGTTAAAAAAACCTTCTTAATCGGTTCCGCCTCTTCTTCGGCAATGTGCAAAAGGAAATAAAGATGCTTATATGTACTCGCAGGGCCGAAACATCAAATAAAAAAATTTGGGAAGAAAAAGGAGTAGATTGCACAGAAGATCCTTTAGGCTTCTGTCTGCCGGACTCATTGAATGAGTCTGAAAAGAAGCCGTCAAGTATAGTCGTAGGGCAAGTCGTCTTTTTGGCGTCGTCAAGCCCAAAGTGAGTAAGTAAAGTATGAGAGGAAACCCGTGAAACTTGAAACGATCTAAGCAAAAAGCAGACATTTGACTACTTTTTGAAGTTTGGACCACGAAGATGCGGATCTGTGAAGAATTCTGTCCATCTTCCTTTCATCTTGTTCCTCATATGTTCAAAACTCACAGGAACGGAAGATTCAAAAACTTCATAAAAAAGTCCTCATCTTGTACATCGTGAATGAGCTCATAAGTTTGTGCTAATGCAAGTAGTCACTTGTAAACAGGCTCTTATCATCCGTTCACATCAAGATTCACTTCACTTCCCACTTCCATTGTAAAAAGCTGATGAACTGTGTGGGAAAAGCATCTCGAGAGACCAAAAGAAACCAAGAACGTCCTTTCTTTCACTCATCATCATTTCGTTTATGCCTCAACAAGGGAAAAAAGAGAGAGACTCCCTTTCCGTTCAGGCTCATGCAAGCAGGCGTCAGTCATCCCAAGTGCAAAAAGCTAAAATGCCCATTCTGTGTTGAAATCTTTTTATGTTAAGTGAGGATGGTACTTTAGACATTACATTTTACAAACAAGAACAAACAAGGAATGCAAACATTTTTGCATTTCCTCCTTTTCTCTCCTCCGTTTGCTACCACTATGTGACTTACAAGATTTTTCAATTCAATTGAGTCGACCTCAGTACCGGTGGAACGCCCTGGTTCACGAACAAGTTACACAAAATTATTTTGCTTTGTTGCGACTTACAAATAGAAAATCCATTTACTTGAATGGCATCACAAGATGATTGTTCACTTGAATGCGAAGACACTTTGTCATTTTGACTCTCCCCGGAATTCCAGGGCGGGAACGACACACCAACAACGGCAAACAATATTGCAGACTTACATAAAAACAGAGGCACTCACACCGACATTTTATTTCTGGTCACCGGTACCTTTGCGTGTGTCATGCCTGCTTCTTGGACTTCTTCGCATATCCTTCGATGAAAATGATAGCCATAAAAATCCTGCTTTCTTTACAACTAATTTCGCTAGACGTTGCTGTTCCTGTTGAGCTATTCCATTTAAACCAGAACTCAAACTGTACTGCCCAAGTAAAAAGTAAGCAGCCTGGCTTCGCATTCAGTCCAGGTGGTATGTTGGCAGGTACCAATACGCAAAGAATTCATGCTTCATTTGCATGTTCGTTCATTCACGTTTATATAAAATAATAGTTTTGTACTTCTTCCCTATCAAGAAATAATGCAGAGTGATTTGGGGGATTTGCAATCATGCAACAAGTCAAGTGCGCCAAAGGAATGATACCAACCCTAATAGTTGAATGTTTCATGGGATCATCATTCGGATGGATGGACGAATCATTTTGACTTCTTATGTGCATGCTGTATGCAATACGAAACATGAAATTGTAGCCTAGTGCCCAACCCAAGCAAATTGACTCAAACTTTCAATTTTACCAGTGAATTGCAACTCTTTGACTGTGACCATTATACTCTCGGGATCGAGGGATGAGCTAATGCAACAATTTTGTTGCAGAGGCCAAATGGCAAAACCCATATTTATGACGAGCATAGTCCTGCTACTTAGCATGTTTAGTGGAAAACTAGTTGTACAGTTAGTCTTTGTTCTCTCACCTCACCCGCCGTCAATTCCTCATGGGATGCCTTGTCTACGTTGCATTCCTGCCGAAGAGATGGACATGAAGATTATCTCCAATAAAAATCACTTGAGCTCCATTCATTCATGCTTTTATTATCATTTGCTTGCACTCTAGTCACATTCCGACAGGGGCAAGCAAGTCGCTGCCACTGCTTTTATCGCGGTTTCAACTCTTCCTCATCGTTTCGTAAAAAGAGACAATCGCAATTCACACTATCCAAGTCGTCCGTCCTCAGTCGTCTCAACTTGCATGTGAAATGCGAATAGTCTCATCGAGAAAAGCAATGCAAAAATCACTCTTCTCCTTCCCTTGGCCTTCCCATGCTTTCCGTTCCTCAGAACAAAACAAAATGAAACTGAACCTGTCCAAAGTCTAACTGAAAACTTTATTTATTGGACCAGAAAGAGCTCACTACGACGATGGACAGAAGCTGAAGCTGAAGTTTGCTGCAGCAGTAGTGGTTTCAGCATCACTGCCACTAAAGCACTTTATCTGCACATCAGACAGAGAGTGAAAAGAAGGCAGGAGTTGTCAATCTGCATATCTATGTAAATACTCTTCCCTTTTATTGCTAGCCTAGACCTGTACTAACCCGAGTCATTTACAAGAACGGCCGATACACTCTCAAGATTACCGTTTTCCTCTACAGGACTTTTCGGAGAGACATACTCTTGAGTCTTAAGTATTGACTTAGAGATACATCAGCATCATCGTCACACAGCCTAAAGCTCCATTTATCTCTTGTCCATTTACTAAAGTACAGTAAGAGTTTAAGACTTGAACAAATTGACGGGGGGTTCGCCGACGAAGGATGACGACGACAACTAGATGCTAAAAGATGTGATCATCATCATGCAATTTTTGGTAGTTATTTGTTCATCTCAAGTCTCTCTTCTTTCTCTTTCCAGGTTCACGTCCGTCTTATTAATCAGCCACGGAAATCAGCTCGGTCTATCAAAGCCAAGCAAAGATGAAAGAACGATCAAACCGACTTGTTCCATTTGCATCTTCTGAACAACCACCTGAGATTGACAAGTAAAAATTGACGAGTTTACTTCCACCGACGTTCAAATTTGCATGGATTCATCACACAATGGACACGAATGGACTCAAATTGACAGGCCAGATGAGTCTAAGGGAAAAGTGTGGGCGAGCAAAAGCAAGAACGAACAATACTAATCCATTTTTTTGCTTCATTACTAAATCCCCATGCAAAATGGTCAATAGCTTCGGAAGACAATTCAGTGCAACATCCATAAAAGGAGGACTTTCTTTCTTTTCGCTACGTCTCCATCCCTGTCTTTCTTTGTTGAGGCTGAGACTACTACTTACTAATAGTATTTTCCTATATCCACTATATCTAATGGAGATATAATGCAATGTCAGCATGAGCAACCATCACTGCAACACCGTGCACTCACAAAAGTGGTTTACAATTCCTTTGTATCATTACGAAGAGGGAAATAAGGGCGGCGTATGTATTGACTGATTGATTACTCTCACAAGCTGAACATGCCGTGACAAATTTCTTTTAGCGTTACCAATAATTCCTTAGACAATGTGCCAAATGTACTTCACAATACTGCACAAGGCTCAGCATTTGCCGAATTGTCAATTTTATTTGCGAACATATGCAGACTATTAAAAACAGAAACAATTTGCGCTTACGTATCTAAACTTACATTTCAAAATCGACAGTCGACACTAAAAAAAATTTTTGATTACTTTATTTATTACTCTTCGTGGTAAAAGGGAAAGGCATAGCCATATTAACATATGCCGCTTGTATACTCACCACTTATACAATAAATTGTCGCACATTACATTATGTGTCCTGCTCACACCTTCCCTTGTGCCATAAGCTTTAAAAGATAATTAATTTCAACAGACAAGAGCTACTATTCACACCTATTATAAAGTTATTGGGAAAGGTCTTTTCTCTACCTCTCACATGATCCATCTAAGCACTGTGACCCCAGGTGACATGGCAATGTGACAACCCATATACTACCAAAATCATTTCTCATTTCACACAACAAGGAAGAAATGCAAATTGCTCACAGTATTAATGAACGCTGTCCCATAATCGGAATCTTGAAGATCCCAATCGTACTTTTTCAAAAAGAAAATCAACTACGTAGTAAATCTATGGGGAATGGAAAGAAAATAAAAAAAAACTTTATAATCTGGAAGTCAGAACAAATGAGGTTTATATCAAAATTTGCTTATGATTTCCAACATAGAAAAATATGCATTATAAAAAAAGTTTGATAGTCAATCAAGAGTCACGAAATTTCAGTCATCCATCCTCCTTGTCGTAGTAAAACCCATCCTTCTCTTTATCAGTCAGCGGCGGACACAACGCTTTCCTTTACACAAGTCGTGACTTTACAAGCATACAGGGAGACAAGTTTACTAGTGCATTTTTCGATGAACAAATCCAACCTTTACTTAATAAGCATCAATTTTTTTATTCTGAGACTCCTTTGCATTTTGGCATGGTGATGAGTACACTTTTCCAGCACTATACTAATTCCAGTCTGTGATTTTTTTCTAGCCAGTTTGTTAGATCGCTATTTTCTACTCTGTTACGTACTAGTACAGTATTTGTATCTGCTTCGACGGGACGAGAGTGGGGTTAAAATGTATTTAATGTAATGTGTGTTCATCTCAATTTAGTTCCATCCTTCCATCCCATTTTGAATTTATAAGAAGATGATGATGAGCGTACAGAAAAACAAAAGACCTTGAAAGCTTGCAATTTGTACTTTACTTCAATTAACCTGTGTCAAATTCTGAGAGAATTGAATTCTGTTATCTGCTTCGAACCAAGCCCTGGATGAATTTGCATACATTTTGCGTTCTAAATGCTCGTCAACAGTCTGACAAGGGATGAACCGTTGGAATATTAAACAAGCGCAGCAGCAGTTGTGACTTTGTGACTAGATGCATTCGTTTATATATTCTTCATTGTGTTTTTTTAGAGGAACACACAACACTAACAAAGAGGAACCCAATCTGTCTGCAATGATGAGTGTTGTGCATCTTCAATAATTTCCATATGATCGCATTTTAATTTTTTCCACAGCCTGTAGGAAAGTACCTTTTCACGAAACACGCACATTCCGCCGAAATGCAAAACATGTCAGTTTTTAGTATATTATGTGTTACTACCTTTACATTCTGAGTACGTTTAAAAGACCAAGCCCAACTTCCATTTTGAAATCATCATCACATCCTATCACATTGCATTGGCATGAGTTACGTATGGCACGGCGTTTAGCTGTACAGCTTGTAGGTCGCTTGTTTAGTTTGAATCTGCCCATTTGAATTCCTGCTTGCCTGGTTGCATTTTGTGTGTGCAATTGCAAAGTCCAGTCCGCAAGCTACGCAAAACCAGCGTCTTCGTCTCGTCCGACTCAATCTTCAAAAAGAATTGAAAGCAACATCCATCAGGTGAAACCCTTTGGGTCGACAGGGATGGTAAAGAGTAAAGGTAAAAAGACAGTCTCGAACAGCACAAAAGTTGCTCCATTTGATTCGCCCTATCGTATCCATTCAGACCTCATTCCCATTGCCTACACAACATTATTTGCCACAGTCATTCCTCTGTGTCCAAGCAAGAGCCACCTTGGCCTATGCCTATTCCTTTGCCAACATCCTTTGTGACGTACAGTGTACAACACACACAAACCCACGGATGTTGTGGACTTTTAGTAATACAGCTAAGAATGACGGTGCAAGTTCTTTTATCGCAAAAACGCCGCATAATATGTATTCCTACGAATGTCTCGACGTCCCACTACCACTTTGTCGTCTTGTCAAATGGGAACTTAGAGTCCAAGTTCTTTTTAACTGTGAATGAGACCGATAAGGTACAATGAAGATAAGAAGAGAATGCAAAAAAATGAACACCAAATAAAATATACGACTTTTTGTACACTTATATTGTGCAGAGGTGAGATTTGTAAGAGCAAACAAAGAAACATGGACTTTGCATTCTGCGTTTCCGTACACCTGGAGCCGCTCACAATACATTTCCATGACATATACAATCTCCGTTTCCGGAAAAGTATCACGGACATGATGATGGTCGGGAAGCTGAAAGCATCACCTTTGTGCATTATTGTAATGATTTTTACGAACCCCTTTTGCCCTTTTCTCATCACCTTTGCTTTTACTACTGGAAGAGAACACACTCTTAACTGCTCACCACCACTCAATACCAGGCAGGCGTGTTGAATAGTTAATAGTAGACGAGAGGAAATGGAATTTGTTTATGCCTCGTGATACACATGTCATTAATACTAATTCTGTGTAGTATCACAAGCGTTCAGTAACCCTTAATGGTTTGGGAAAAAGGAACAGCAGCTGACGTCGACACACGTCCAACGTGTCATGAACACGCTGCAGTAAACACGATGACACACTGTGCACTTTAGAGAATAAGTTTCGTTTCTCAACATTCATTGCTCATTTTTGCCCTTTGTAAAACCAAATGACGAAGGGTATAAATTAATGGATTCTAACCCATTTCAGATGTATATAGTAACTTCCCGGTCATCACTCAAAAAGTAAGGCAAAGATACATACGTGAAGTGCATCAGATTCTTCTTTTCAGATGCAATTCTCTTGGATGACATTACTATACATTGAAAGGTAAACCACAGCAGACATCAGCAGCGAAGCAAAATGCCGTACTTTGGTACTTTGTGTGATATTTCTGGGACGTTGCAATAGTCTTCACAATAACTGCATGATGCACATTATGTCGTTTTCGTACATTTGTGAGAAGGAGAAAAGAGTCGGATAAGTAGGAACAGTCATCAGTGTCACTACTTTTGTGTGATGTACATTTTGATTTAGATTACTGTCAGTTGTCAACTTGGTCGGAGCATATGTTCGAGTCAGGGATGGCAGTAAACGACAACTCTACTGCTTTGTCCAGCTGGCCGTGTCCAACCACAGAAAGTCAACGGGATGGGGCATAAGACAAACTTTGAGATGTGACCAAATTACGACTTTTCCCATTTTGTATAAAAACGTTTTCAAACCTCTTCTTTCAATGTAATGTGAAAAATGTCCGGAGGCTTTGGGTGTGAGGACGTACAGAGTTCTTTTTCATGATTTCATGATGTCCTCACCATTGTACCTGGTTGTTTCGTTCGCATCTGCACTTTCAGATGCTCCTTAGGGCTTATTACTTATTACTAAGAATCAAGAAGCATGCTACGGGTAGGTCGCAGCGCATTATGTGTTGGATATTAACTATCAAAGGGTCACCAACTGATCCCATGTCAAACTTGTGATTTTGGGTTTACTGCCGGTAAAAAATTCAACATTTCAAAAGGGTTGTGTTTATGTCTAAGCACGCTCTCACGACTCCTCCTCTTTAGTTCACACTCACTTGAGAAGGGAAACGAAGAAGAAGCAAAGATGATGGTCTTCCCGGTGGGTATTTCACAAAATGAATTTTAGTAACTTACTACCTTGCCTCGTAGTAATTTTCCGGAGACATTTTAATAGTAATATTATGGCAGAAAACCTCCCGTTCTAAAGAATAATAACGATCTGTTCAATCGCAAACAGTAACGTTTTGCATTAAATGACTTTTGAGCCTGTCCTTTAGAGGAAAATCCTTTCCAATTCAATATTCAACGTGGTGCATGCATAGGAAAAGTCCAAAGTCGACATTGAAACAAGTTCGTTCTGACGGAAGTTTGAACGCTGTTCGTTCTTCGTGGTGCATCAGCTACTACTTCCATCATCAACCAACAACATCAAAAAGTAAAAGACGAGCAACATCGTGTTGTTGTTTGTTGCCAAGCATTCTCCTCATGCCGACTGGACAAAGGCGACAAGCTTTATTGCATTTCTTCTTTGCTGTTTTTACGAGGTTGGGTAGCGTGTACATCTAACTGTACGTGGAACAGAGGACTTTGGTGCAAAAGACATGTCGTTCCTCTCACGCAGGATTTTTGTGACGGTCGTTGAGCGGAACAAAACAGAAAACCTCTTAATAAACCATAACGAAAGGGATACGAGCAAGAAGGCACTACTTTTTTCACTTGAACAACATACCGCTGCTCCACTGTGTTCAGTCTTTGACCAAACCTGTAAATAAACCGATCGTGTCGTCCGCGATGTCTTTTCTTTCACAATGTCTACTGTGCACACTTGTGTAGTACTTAATGGTGGTATAAGGCCTCCAAAAAACCAATCGCATCTATATCAAAACTGAAAAACACCTGTGTCCTCAGCACTGCCTGGCAAATGGCATCCCTATTTATACTTACAGCTCCTTAACGACAAGAAATAGTACATACATATTATTAGACTTGACATTGACAGCCCAGACCAGATAAACAAGCAATAAACCAAAGCTGACGAGGTGATATTGCCACAATTTTGTCTCTTCCCAAATACCAAGGCGACAAATCGTATGGCATTGAAGATATCAAATCATTCGAAGCATAGAAAGCTTTTACCCCAAAACATCCGCATACTTTCAAATTGCTTATAGCTGATTAGCCTGCATTTATCATAATAGTAACATTCTACGTTGCATCTACATTCAATCATTTTTGGTAGGTCAGTAATAAAATATAAGCTAGCCAATCACAATATCATGTTTACCAGTAGGTAGTAGTAAAAATATTATACAGCTCATTTTACCATGATTCGTGGTCGTAGTGAAAACAAAGTATCGTCTTATGCTGACAACATTAGTGACTTTGCAGTTTGCAGTTCAGCATTATAATAAGGAATGTCTGAGTTTCCCCACACAGACGTCGTGTTCGTGTACATCAAGAAACGACATTGGCGAAGAAGACAAACCGAGTCCAATGTGGAAATGCATTTGAGTGCATCTGCCATCACACCGGAAGAGTGAACGTCCACTAGGCAAGCACACCATAACCACAACAAAAGAGAAGACGTACACAAAAATGCACATTGCACATCGTTGCACCTGCTTGGTCGACGGTTTTAGAGGTCTATGAACAACCTAAGCTTGTAAATTGTGATACTGTTCTGAGTAAATTTTAAAGTCATCGGAGTCTTAGGTCTCTTTTAGAAGAAATGGATTTTCATGTTCAACAGTATTAGACAAAATTCTGTCGGTTCAAAGAAGTAAAGAAACACTCCCTTAAGGTCACCAGGGTGCTTCGAAACTTCATTCCGGTACCGATCTGACGAAACATGACAAAATGATGTTGAACTTGACGCACCAGCGCAGCGTGACCTACAGTGTAATAATTTCATAGCGTTTGTACGTACAGAATTGCCTGAAGAAGAAATAAGGTACCAAAAGCAACAACGTCGTGGGAGTTAGTGTCAGACCTTTAGTCAGACAGTATCATTCAATGTTCTGAGAAAGGCTCCTTCAGGTTCACTTTACACGTCGGATGAAGTTGGTGCGGACATTACACTAACCAAATCTTGAGTACTTTCTACATGAACATACATAAGACACTTGTTACAACATTCTTCTTCAGTTGAACTGACTCAGCTTGGGCAGAAGAGAGCGAGGTATAACAAGTTCACAGGTAGAAAATGGTTACCATTCAAATTTACAAAGAGAGACACACAACAGAGTTTCATCTTCAAGATGGACCTTGTCTTGGCTTGGCCGCAATCCACGATATTCCTTCGTGGATGCCCATTACTACAACAATATGACATAAAGCTTTTAGGTTGAGGCACTGAGATGATATGTACTGAACTGAACTTCTTCAGTTTTGGTAATGGGTCCAGAGAGGAAAGGTAAACCTGGCCTTTTTATGAGAGATAATAAGAGTGTTATTGGTAGGAGTTTCTTTTTTTGCTTCACAACGACCGGACCGACACATGAGTCTCCTGCACACCTCCAAACTTCAAGACAGATAAGCTTTAAGAGATAGCAAACATAGAGGAGAAGAAGATACGTTTCAGATACATTTTTGCTTCGTATGACTCATTCTCTTCGCTGGACTTCTTCCCTGTGGGCCTACACAATTTGTATCTTAAAACGAAGACCCTTTAATCCTTGCACTGCCTTTTTGGGGTCCATTATACAGATTCCAATCATTTTTCTGACTTTTATTTTTACAAAAAGTGGTAAAAAAGAACTGGTTTTAAAATATAAAAGATATGGAAGGGAGGAGTCAAAGGTGCTAAACGTATTTTATCTTCAGTCATGTGAAATGAATGGGCTCTCAATCAAAATGATTCAGTCTCTGATCCAATAATTGTGATGTCGAGTTTTGCCTATTTACACTTCTTAATGAGTTTGACCGAATGGGACATCAGTTTCCCATGCATTCCTTTGGGACCTAGGAATGCTAATACAGTATTTTTTTAAAAAACAAAAACAAGGTCTCACTGACACAGAGACAAAGAGACAATTGTTGATCACATTTTGTTCGGATGTGGAAAAGGAGTCCCATTCCAGTGCAGTGTCCAGATGGAAGTATAATGTGAAGTTAAATGCAATGCTAAAAACTAGGTCTTTAAGTGACAAGGCAAAACAATGCTATCAACTGTTCCAATCAAAACAACAGAGACATTTTTAAAGAAAAAGAGGTGCATTAAATAGGAAAAAATAAGGGAGTTCACTTTTTATGAAGTTAAAAACTCATGGAGAAAATGAGCTAGAATAAGCAACAGGTTAATCAATGGTGTCTAAATCACGGAAGCTTGATTAGACTTTTCGTCGTGTCTTGTTTCGAGAACCTTGAAGACGGATGGAAACCCAAAACCCTTGTTTCTTGTCACAGTGGATCATGGAACAGATGTGCTGCTTATGCACTACTAAAACTTAAAACACTCCGAATGCGTAATGAGAAGCGAAGAAAGAAAAAAGAATACAAGTGGACTCACCAGCAACAATCAAGTGAACGGGTCCAGTTTTCCAAGTCCAGTCTGTCCACAGACGATCGAACAGGCTTTAGAGAGGCTGGAGAATCTCAAGGGATATAAGAATGGGATCACGAAGGATTTCTCTAGTAAATTTTTTTGAGGGTTCCAGGGAAGGTGCAAGAGCAAGGAGTATATAATTTTTTTCTAATTTTTAGCTCAGGGCTCTGTTCCTTCTGAGGCCTTTGGCTCCCACTTTCTTCAGGCTTTTAATCAACAGAAATTCTTTCCGACCTTGCCACAAAAACGATCACAATCCAACGTTCTCACGATCCAAGCAGTCAGGTCATCCACTTTTAATTCGACGATGATTATCTCTCTTCGTCTCCCTCGAGAGAGAAAAGAAGGGATGATGTGATAAGAAACGGCGACGATCTTACAGCAGTGCTCAACAATTAAGTTTATGAGTGACAATAATGTTTTTTTAACAGACGCTATTGTTGTGCACTTGAGAGAGACTCTCTCGTCATGCCAAGTTGACAAAGTTGTGTAGGGTTGGGTCACTTTTGAGGCATTCAAGGAATCTTTCACAGCATCACTAGATCTTGACAACTATGGAAGCATTTCAAATTCTTGTGTAACGCAACGATTCCACTTCAATCCGGATACAATAGTACACCATGCACAACAATATGTATCAAACAATTGAAGCAATTCTTTCTTTTGGCAATCTCACTAAAGTTGACAGATTTTGAACTTTCATAAAAATTTGCACATGGAGGTCGTATTGTCAACTTTTCCATGTGTCTCAAAGGTGTACCATTCGACTATTTTTATCTTTGCTCCTATCATCAAATCATCATTACGCGGACTAATGGAATGACATGAAACTTTGCTTGTCGCTTTTGCGTGTATTGTTGTTGCCTTTTTTCGAATTTCCTTCAGGAACAGAAAACTGGACTACATCGGAGGATTCTGCTTTTTCCTTAGGCATAAATGTTTCGTTCCCAGTATAATTTTTTCCAAGTCCTCTCACAAGTCGTTGGGCATGCTTCTTCCACAGGTCTCTTGTTGAGTCAACTTCCTTTTCCTCAATACTACACAACGGTGGACGCGGGCACCTCTTGCAAATGTGCAGAGGCAACAAACCAACTTCCTTTCCCGTGACTGATGAATCCTTTTGCCGAGTTCACTTCAGTTCACAAACATTAATACTGACATTCCATGAGGTACTAGAACTGCGATAAAAAAAACGTATTGTTGACTCGATGAGACGCAACCAAATCGTTTCTTTTGAACGTGTATTTATTCTAGTCCACATGGAACTGAACAAAGTTTCAAAGTTCAGTATTACAAGAGAACACTTCTTGAAAAAAAAATGTTACTTCGTGTAAACAAGTAAAATGAACTTCGCAAGTCACATTACCAAGCAATTTGCTTGAAACACACGCACACACAAATGGTATATAAGCACTATTTTGTACTTTGTACGGTCCAGCAGCTCAATGCACTCCTGAGAATTTTTTTGTTTACATTACACGCTGGTTTCTGGTCAATGGTTTCTTCAAAGATCTTGTTTCCAGATCTATTTTCCTGGTACTAACAATATAGTAATTTCCAATTTCTAGAATTACCTCAGGATAGTTCAAGTCGCCAAAAATTCATGAGACACATTGATGCATAAGGCACACGCGACGCACACAAGTCAAAACAACACTTTATAATGGAACGTGCTGTACAGTCTCAAGGGTCCATAAAATGCGACAAATAATTCCACTGGACGACAGGTGTGTGTGTGCTTCGGCTGGGTAACCTTGACCGGAGCAAAGTCAAGAACGCTCCAATTTGTTCAATAAAGGGTAGATTGAGTCCAAAAGTTCAGACCGCTTGTTTTGCCTTTTGTTCAAAATGGTAAAGTGGGCCAAGTAGCACAAGGCGAGCACCAAACCAAAACGTACACACTGAGAAGATGACCGGACGGTCTTCGTCGGACGCAGCTCCACAGTCCGTGCGTACTCCACCAACGACTGCTACACACTGAACGTGTGAGACGAAGGTTACTCTGACGGCTTTCGAGCACTGCCCATTGTTGTCGACGTCGACATCCAAGTGATCCAAGCACCCAACAACACACTACACAAGCCTCACTCTTTTTCTCATACACTTTTGGATTTGGCTTCGTTTCCCTTTTGCCTTTGCTGTTTAAATCCACTGCTTTCATCGTTTGCTTTGCTTTGCTTAGTTCGACAAATCTCTACTTCTTTGCTGCTACAGCTCCTTCAACTTAAAAACTTCTTCTTTTTCGGAGCAACGTTTGTTATAACGACAAGAGTCGTTGTTCATATGGGATTTCACACATTTCCTTTTTCCTCTGTTAATTCCTGCTCTCCATAATCAGATTCTCAAAAGAAAAAAAGACCTCTGCCAACGATGAGGCACGGAAACTTTTTCCTCCCGCTCCTGACTCACCGCTGAAGTAGAATTTAGAATGCTTCGTCCACAACAAACTCTGAATGTTTCCTTTAAAAAGAAATTTAATAGGATATATATTATATATTACTTTATAGGTTAGGATTGTATAGTTCAATTGTTCAATACACACTAAAATCAGCAGATGATGGATGCGGATTCATGGACCAGGGTTCGACGCTGTCAGTTGTCTCAGCTGCTGATGCTGTGAAGCTTGGATGCAGATGGATAAATGGGCCCAGGACAAAATTGCAGACAAAGACAAAGGAAAGAGAGTTTCAACATGCTTTCTTTTCCAGTATTACAAGATTACAACGTTACAACATTTAGGTACAATGCTTTGCAGAGGAACTGTATTGTACACAATTTTCATTTGGAAGTTCACAATTACTAACTTTTGTCTAAGGAGAAAAGAGCGTGGCTGTCAGAATCTGTCTGGTTCGTAAATAACGAAATAACCCGGCCAAACTCGGCTTAAATTTCTTATTGAAAGGTTTATACCTATACTAAAGACTGAAGTTATAATGATCTCTCGTTCAGAATCCTTTGCCTGTCTCACTGACACTCACCCGTTCTCGCTGGAGAGCTTACCATTCGGCAAAGAAGATGACGAATGATTTCTATATAACGCAAGTCGGATGTAATTTTATAATCTTGAATTGAATGTGCGTATGTACACTGTGTTGTAATACGCTTCGTTTATTTGACTGTGACTCGATGGATTTAAGATGTTCGCTTTGGCGTTGTGTTGATGGAACCTATGGGTTTGAAGTGATCCAACATGTACAACAATTCACAACAATACACGTTGATAGACATCTTGAATTTGAGATGTGAACGAAGAACATGGAATACCATGAAGGAAGACTGATGCACGCGGCTGTTTAGATTGTCTGGAATCGTGTGGTTGTGGTTTGGGAAGACGCTTTCGTCCGTGTGTTTGGAATGGCACAATGCATACATTGTAACATTAGAAGATGCAGTCAGTCGTCGTTGAAATCATTGCCTTATTGGCAAAGTAGCATAGCATGGACCTGCGGGTCCACTTGAGGATTTTTGAATAGTGTGTGCATGCAACTCGGTGGGAGAGAGTCACATGAAGAGTGCAGTCATCCCACTGGACATTGTCATGGACGACAGTAAGCAGTACATACAGTTTGGAAGTTGAAAGCCAAAGTCGTCAAAGGATGAAAAGGAAGAAGGATGATGTGGCTAGGAAAGAATACTCTTTGTCCCGTACTGCTGATTGGGAAGTGTCCACGGGGGCGAATATGAAATACATGAAAGCGTATAATTTTTTTGAAAAAACTTCCCCGTATAGTTTCCATTTGCATAATCCACGGGACACGCGAGAAGGAATAATGTGGTCATATAGCCATTAAGAGGCATAGCTGCAGGGAGCAGTGGGTCAAATGGTTCTGGTCGTAATTCAACGTGGGGCTTGGTGACTTCCGAGTGAGTTGTGATTTCTGAACGTGGGCATTTTATGGTCACACAAGACCTTCTGACCAAAGGAGCAATAAAGGGCGCAGCAGTCTTCAACTCTTTCGATGATGATTGCACCAGTGACTACGTGTGACGGCAAACATTATAATACATACTTTGAAGTTTACTTGCGGAATATATATTTTGAGCACTAGTTTTTCCTCTATAAGGAAACGTAATAATAACAATAGCAACACTCAATAACAATTTTTATGATCTGCAAAATTGGACGAAATGGATGTCTTGTCACTCCTGCTTGAGCATTGCTTGTTGAGTTGTTTTTGCTAGTTATGCTATACTGGTATTTTATGGATTTTTGCACTATGTTTTTTTTAAATGTGTTTTTATGTTTCTTGAATGAATCATGTCAGCTAATGGATTTATACATAGGAAGGAATTCACACAGTCTCTTTTAGTACAAGAATCTTGGGAAGAGAAGGATTCATTACTGTCAAATGATGATGTTGTGGCATAAATGGCTGTTCCCTCAGGCTTCTGAATACAATGTTAAAGTTATAAAAAGTGTTTCATCCCACAGGAGCTCACAAATCGACACTGGCCAATTTAGCCAGTAGTCGATTGTCGATTCACTCTTTTTCAGTGAGTCAGTCATCCCAGTCGCAATCGAATTTGCATTTACGCAGCGTTACATGGTCAAAACAACCAAAAGCTTCTTGAATAGAAAATGCGCAAAAAATGACGATCATAATCACCTTCCCTTTTTGCCAGATGCTTAAACCTTAGGAGAAATCATTGTGGGATTTTTTCCTCGACCTCATCATCATTATCATATCTGATTGTATGTGACAATGTTCAAAAGGGAGAGTTGGATGCAAAAACAGCCTCAGATCGAAGACGAATTAACACATGCCAAAGATTTGAATACAACCCCTGGATGAATTTTTTCGTTCCTCTGGAGCCATCACAAAAGACAGAGTCATCAATAGAAAAAATCTTTTCGCGTCTTCGCACGACGTTTGCACACCTGAGCAAAAAGAAATGGCAGATGTTCCATGGTGTAACTATAGCACAATGGGATTTTGACTTGAGGGATTCAAAAGACGAGACTTGCTTTGCAAAAACGCCTACCTTGGAAATCATGCCGCATTGACGGCATTTAAACCTTTACAAGAGGAAGAAGGCATGTTAAGAGACACAACAATCAATGCACTTCATATTCATGAGTTTTGGAAGCCCAATTTTTATTGAATTTGGTCCCTTGTTTTTTTACCTGCTTCTTTTGCCTCTTGGTCGTGCCTGGTGGATTCTCAGTGGGCTGCCCTTATTTTTGTAGCTCAGACGTGTTATTTTTTCTTTTTCTATCCTTCAGTCTCTTTTATTTGGACTGGAGGCGCCGCCAGCTACTAAATACGTAATTTTAAAGTGTTACTAGCCCACAATTAGGGACTTGACTAAAAATACTGATTACATACGTAACTGATAGCCTCTCTTTGTAACATTATTTACTGGTCCATTCCTCCAGCATCTGTACCACATTCAATTATCGCTATCACTAAACAATAATATATATCTGTAGAGGACATCATTTCAAGCCGCCCAGTCAGTCAGCACCTCCGCTCCGCTGCGTAGTAGTACACAGTACAAATGATTCCATGAGTTTTCGCAACCTTGATTTTATTCAATCCAGCTCATCTTTCTTTCATCGTACTAACATTAATATCATGTTACAGTACTAAAAACGCTTTATATTTTACACTCTGCTACTAATACTACCACTACTACTATATATGACTGTTTTTTAGATTTTGTCCTTAAACCTGAACTTGGAAATGAATGCTCTCCTTCCGGATTTGCAAAGGTGGTTAATTCATAAGAGTTTTTGTTTGTAAGAGGCCTTGTCAGTCTACTCAAAATTCCTTTTTCCATCAGCTTGTCTATATAAACATAGAATAGGCTAATATTAGTTTTAATGTCATTTGGACTAGATGAGACATTCCGTTGGCTGAATTGTTAACCGGGTCTCATTTTCCTCTTGACGAAGCAAGGAAAACGACGACTCACGTTGACCAAGTCACAACATTCTTCTTCTTTTGTCTTCATTTGAACACTTGAGCTTTCGCTGTCCTGTATCATTGTTGAACAAAACAACCCACATGATCACCTGGTCACCAAAAACCATAGAACGCTAACACAAATTTTCACTGTCAACGTGCATGAATCGTCAATTCCTTTTTGCATTAAACAACATATGCGCCAGAAATGTGTCTCTTTAGCTTAGTTTTAGTGACGCAGTAATAATAATCCCACTACAAAACTGCAAACATGATTGTCACTTTGCCTACATTTTATTCCTCCGTTAGGAAGCGTAATACGTACAACACACTTGGTAATGTGACGGAAGCAACAATCAAAAAAGCGCAAGGGAGTGTATTTTATTTGCCTATGAGTTCTGCATGTGGAAACCATCTGCCACGACTTCATTGTCAATGTGCTATTTCTCCAGTTGTTAGTGTCAAGCTATGTGAAGAAGGTAGTGGATTCTTGATGTGTAGACATTTTTAATTTAGGGGCATATTATAATATATATTCAAGATAAGGGAAAAAACTGTTTTAATTCTGTAATCCTGCGTTCTTTCATGTTTTTTATAGTACGACGTGTAGTAAGTCAAGTGAGATACTCATACGCGGAGGCAAGAAGCCCTAATGACCAACTTGGTCAGCATTTTTGTGACATTTTCATTCCTTATTTGCGGACATACATGGCATGCACGCTTTATTTCTTACCTTGATCGTTTTTGGGCGAAAATTTTCACGTCTTCACTATTCATTCACTCACAAGTCGTGAAAAACGTAAGCACACCTGTGCAGCCAGTGCACCTTGTCTCACATTCTGACATGATGATCTGTGTGGTGCTCCACTCTAATGGGAAACCAAACGTACGTGCACTGTGTGAAATGGTTCTGACCAAGCTAGTTGTTTCGCAAGAGTCAAAAGTAATCGGTTAATTACTGCTTACCCTTGACATGACATAATTCATGCAAAAATTGTAGGGGTTTCACTATTTCCATCATTTAATCGGAATAACCAACCTTTATATGGAGCGATTATCACCAACAAGGTTTGCTATAGGTTTTTAATTGTGGCATTTGGAATTGCATATGATCTGAACTCATTTTTATAACATTTATTCGTCAAAATTATAGTATACACGAAAAAGGAATTTTTATCATCCCAAAGGTGTGTCAAGAATAACTGGCACTCAAGCATGAATTAGAAAAAAATAGGATTTTGGTATTCAAAACTGGTCTAATGTCGTTCATTTCTTGTTGTTCTCAAAACGGTTCCTCGTCCAACTGTTCGTCCGACAAGATTTAATTTAGACTGAAAATTGGGAATGTAAGGAAAGGATGCAAGAACGCACGTTGATGTCCATAGGCGGAGAATCGAACATGTTTGTATTTATTTCCCCGTGCAAGTTTTCCATCTCCCAGCTTTGTAATTAAAGCCTAATGACTTTTAAGCTTGACACCTCGTCGAACTTGCACTAAATAAAATTGTACGAGAAGAGTGTGTCGGCGTGGATCGGTACAATGTCTCACACTCACGTCCCACACTAAAATAATGGGAAACTGGGCTTCTCCGTTCGTCTCTTCGTAATTCGTATCGTATCGTCAGATAGGAAGTGCCTCTCGAACTTGAATCTTCATGATAT